>SHCU01001023.1:0-33485 GCA_004307685.1 Ceratina australensis | reverse complement strand
GATGCGCATTTGGATATGAAAAACATGCATAATCGGTGACATCTTGCATTTTCATTCAATTTTTACAACTATAATTAGAACTGGAACAAGAGATCGATCGCGATGCATTTAACAGAAAATCGGAGTGAATAACGATTAACCCTTTCGCTACGGCAGTTCGGTCCGCCTTAGCAATACTCTTGAATGGGACCTCCCGACGAAACTGATGTATGTAGATTAACATATATATTAATTTATATTAATATTATTTATTATACATTAATTTATTATATTATTCTTATTATGTTTATATAATTATTATCTTTATATTATTATCGTAATTATTTATATTAATTTATTTGTATTAATGTATGTCGGATATATCCGGCGATCGACTCCACGAATTTTCATGTGGATATATCCGTCATTCGGAGCGAAAGGGTTAATAAATTTAACAGTTTTTCTGCTTTGTAAAGTGCGATATCCAGTTCGTAGTCGCACGAGGTAAACGCGACGGAGGCCATCGACGAAATTAAAGAAAACGATGACCTCATTAACAAGATGCCATTCCGAGTAATCCTGAGCCACCTTCCTTTCACATGAATCGTCGGTGAAACCCGTGGAATACCCTTCTGCGTCTCGGGTTCTTGGCACCCGGTTATCATTTCTGTTGTGGAAGCAGGCCACCTGCATTCGTGTTCTCGACGCGCTTTGGCACGCCGGTAATTATATTGTCCACGGTAATAAGTGCGGATCACGGACAGCTAATATCCCCTCGTTGAAACAACCGTGGATCCTTTATCTCTGATCAGCTCCGCTCGTATGCGCACCGTGCGAGTCACTCGGACAAGAAGGAATTCGTACCGACGATCAAAGAGAAGACGTCTGAAATAATACCACATTGCTGGATAGCGGATGCTGCCACGTTCAATCGTCGAAGGCTTCCCATAAATTCTCGAAATCTCTGTTCGAGCTCGGAACAAAATTATAATAAATCGCTATCGGTGGGCGAATGAATTGCCCGTATCGTCATTGGAACAATTGTTGATTTTCCAGAGTGATATCGCGGCAGATTTATTTTTATTGGACGGCGGCCAATGATTCTCGTGGCATAACCCGTTTACATTTCGGTAGTTTCCTTTTCTCGGTCCTGGTAATTCTATTCACCGTTTCCATCGTGGAACGGATTGCTCCCCCTCGTTTTAGGTCAACGATATTTGCATTCAATTTTCATTGTATCATGTTTGGTTCTTTATTCGGTTATACGGTGTAGGTAAGAGAGCAAGGAAAAAGCGATCGATCCGGCGAAATTGATAGGTTGCCCCCTGTCCAAACATCCATACCGCGGCAAGCCCTTCCCGAGCGTTAGCTGTGCAAGTTTAAACTTCTGAAATAAAGGAACGATCCGCCGTTTTTCACTGACGAGAAATACCGAATGCATTTGCGTATGTATCTCGGATTGCTAACCGGTACTGATATTATTACGCGGTATTTATAAATTACTACGCTGTACCCTATATTCGTTCGGCTTTATACATTTCTCAGGGATTCGTCGGAACGCGTCATTCGAGATAGAAAAAAAAGGAGACCCAGACATTTATTTTGGTCGCAATCAACGATAGAACGTGTCATTTTGAAACGTGGTCCACAATTATTTAAAATACGACCCGAATACGCCGCTGTCACGGAGCCAGGAGACGAATAGCGACAACGCCATCAGCACATGCAGCTTTAAATATGAATCGCGAGCCCGTTGTTCGCTTCGGTCGCTCGATGTAGCTACCTTCCTAACATCGGGATGCCTCGCATTAATTAAGCCACGCTGCTCATCAATCTTATTTTCTTTCGCCGACCGTGTCCCGATAGGGGGGAAGATTAATGTAGATAAGAGAGAAAAGTAAAAGGGTGGAGCGAGGCTTGTCCCGTCCTCTTGGCGATTTAAACCTGAACAGTGTCGCGCGAAGAACCTGCTCCTGATCGCTTGAATTACCTTATTGTCGGCCCGCGCGAGATTCAATTCCCCTCCGGATAATAGAAGACGCTCCCCTCGTACACTCGATGCGCTCAAGTACTATTTATTCCTTAGCAGAGGAAACCGTTGTTTCTCTTACGATTTTTTGCGTCACGATGTTCTCTTTGCCGGAAGCCGATGCAGATTCTAAAAAGAGTAACTGATTCGAACTAACGCTCGCAAACTAACACGTTTGTCCGTTCTTTTTTCTTTTATCCTCTGGCGAATGTGTTTCTGGTCCAAAGCTTTTTAGATTTTTTTTACGAGATTATAAAATGTTGGCTCTTCTCGCGAGCTAGGGATTAATTACTCGTTGAACTACCCTGCGATGTCGATTAACCGACGCGAAGTAAAGGGCAATCACCCCGGTCGCGCTGCAAAATCTAAACAATACATTTTACTCCCGGATTATATCTCTTGAGTACCTTTTTGGGGGGGTGGACTCTCATTACGCGGGATTCTTTCTGGGGCGTGTAATCGAATGATTTATGGCGGTCCTCGCGGTGGCTTCATAAAATTCGTGCTTTTAACGAAGATAATTTTACGATGCTCTTTTATAGCCCCGCTGCGCATGTATGGTTCACTGGATTTGAGAACCTCCTTCAAGTCTGATATAATCATAGTCGACCAGGATGACATACTTAAGGGGTAAAGCTTACGAAGTAATTGGATGATGATGCTGTAAAAAGTCTATTAGAAGTACTCCGTAGTATATTTGTATCCGAGTTAGCAGTAATATTATTTCATATAATTACTGATGGAATAACTAACACGGTGACGTGATACGTGATATAACACGAATTCAGACGATGTCTCATACGCCGGTTCACAGACCATAATAATAATTTAGTTCATTTTCCTAGTTTACCAACAACGTTTAACCCTTTGCACTCCGAATTTTATTTCAATTTCGTTATCAGCAGCACCCAACCCTTTTAAACGTTTTAATTGAAGTTTACTTTAACTAAAAAATAAGGCAAATTAAATAAATAAAGGAAGAAACAATAACGTGAGCGACATTTATTTATTTGGATATAAAAAAATGTCGAGTGGGATTCGAGAAAGGAGCTCCTGAGATAAAAACTGATGGCGAGTCACACTCGACATAGGAGTGCAAAGGGTTATTGGAATATTTTGTATTTAATACGATGTTCGATATAATGTTTCGCAGCGCGGTGAATAGATAGTCCTTCTTCGAGGAAGATCCTCTCGATTAAGATCCGCTGGTTCAACATCGCGATAGGTGGGTGTGAATTTCGACTCGTACGCAAATTATCCACAAAGGAATGGGCGTCTGAACGCAGCGTGACGTCATGGGCGTAACATCTGACAGTCCGGTAAGTGCAACGTTAAGGCTGAATATAAGGCGGGTGTCTCGTTCGCGACGGTGGGTATGAGGGTTGACAGGTGGCGAGATAACATTCACGGTATAGGGGGCGCGTCGCGTTTATCGTTAAAAGCATCGAGGGAAATTTCGCAGTTTCTCCCGGCCAACGAAACCGATGGCGATATCTAACCGTACCTCGTGCCTCCGTTCTCCTCTTAATACACCCGATCCTCTTCTCAGCGTCGAGTCGCCTTTGCTATTCCCCCCGTTGCCAACTCTATTCCGCGAGCTCCAGCCTTTTTTTTTATATCTCTCGTACAAAGTCACGCTCCCCACTTAACGAACTTTCCTCGTTTCGTAAATCATTAATTGACCGCGAGAAAAGACAGTGATATATAATGAAAAATATATGTACCGAGAAAAAATATCCACGCGAAATGTCTCACGTGAAAATTCGCGGCCGAACGGTCAGCTTTCTCGAGCCTGGTGCAAACATCGCGTCTATAGGCTACGTTCTTAAAGATTTTTTGGATGCAGACACGCTAAGTGAGCACATCATTTTTTTGTATCTACTGACCACTTCGTCGACGATTGCGATCAGCTGTCTGTCATACGTCGATGCAAAGTGGGCTACCTGATTTATGCGCGGAGACGCCCAATTTTTAACAGGCGATATCTAATTGATGAAAGCCCACTTTTCATTGTTCTCTTATTTTGAGCCGTGGAATAGGAATCGAAAATATTGTTCACCCAGTAGGTTTTCAATCTGTGCAAGTCCTCGTTCATACAGGAAATAAAGTGTAATAACCTCGTTAGTTACTAGGTTTAGGACTACTGAAGTGAACAGGAGGTTTAGGACTACTGAAGTGAACAGGAGGTTTAGGACTACTGAATTTGACATTCTTCCACCCTTTCGTCCAAAAGACATAGTATTCCATTTAAAAAAATAAAATCGACCTTCAAATCTCCGACACGCCTACACCTGTAAAAAAACTACATATACCACATAATGCAGCCCTTCAAACCATGTAACTTCTGTATAAAAAACTTTTCTATGCAATCCATAATTTGGAAGTTGTTATAGATGTGCAAGTTGCAAGTTGCAAGTGGACCACCCTGTATATAAATCTTTCTTTTCACAGCTCGCCTACTCAAGTTCATTTATTGACATCTCTAAATACAAGTGATCTGGCTGTATCGTCGATTTCCCGTCGAGACAGGTATATTGTAGTTATCGTCTCGTGTCTGATTAAATAATATTTTGCTGCTGACGCGTAACCGGGAGAGGATTGGATAAACGCGAATAAAAATGTCGTTATGATGTCTGAGAACACGTAACGCAATATAATGTATCGCGGCGGCACGTTGCGCTGGCGTGGCGCGGATAAAATATATTTTGCGCCCCGCGGACTGGACTTCCACGTCAGTTACAGACGCACTCCGCAACGATACCAGCCACTTTTATGGACCGTTTTTACGAGACACCACTCCATGAAGTTCCTTTCATCCTTCAAAGCCGTCCGCTGCGCGATCCCGTATAAAACCGTTTGTAAGCGTTCGCTGGTTAAACAGTACGAGGTACAAGCATCTATTTCTCTCCCGTTGATTCCAATTGCCGAAATTCAGATATGAAATAAATACCGAATTCATTCGCATTGCGAGCGAACAGTCTTTAAAAATATAGAGGAAATATAATAAAAAATATAAAGGATTTTCTTTTCAGAGATCCCGACGAACGAATCTGATTGGTTTAATTCGGTTTGGTTGAATTTCGAGAATTCTTCAATTTTTCCTAGCGTAGAATTTTTTGAATAATTTCGAATTTTCACAGTCGCCGCTAAAAGGGATAGGCTGATAAAATACATGCCGAATCGTTATTGAACTCTGGTTTTATACACGGGGAATTGAAAACTATACAAACGTAGAAACGGTAAAAGGCAGAGAGCGCACGTAATATGCAAAAATACGCGGATTGTCTCTAGTCAAAGAGCTGACATATTTACAACAATAGCCTCGCTAGCGTAATGATACTCGCACGTGACTCTCAATGGCAAATCCAAACAAAAACCTAGAGAAAGGGTCACGAATAGAAAACGAGGAGGAGAGGAACGACGAACGAGAGCGGAAAAATATGGGAGCGTCGCGATGAAACGTTAACGAAATTAAAAATTTTAGATGCAGGCTCGGTAAAAATAAATGCCGAATGTCTTTATATATACGCCGAGATACCTCGTAGCGGATATCGGACGGGCCAGTTGCTTCGGAACCGATTCATTCGTTTATAAACGGCAACGAAATTGGAAATATCTTTTAATTATGTTGAAAGCCGATATCGAGAAAACAATTGCAACGCGTTTCCTGAGCTTATTTGTAGATTGTACAGCTTCGGACAATTATTCTGAACCCACTACTGCTTATGTGTGAATAGCGGAACAATATTCAAAAGTAATAATAAATCTATGCCTCATTTTTTCAGTGCTCTATCTGGCATTAATGCTGCTAGCTTCTGACATCTTTATGTGTGATATTCACAAGTAGTAAGAAATCTATTCGTTTATGTTTCAATGCTCCAGGCTTAAGCATTGGGAGCATCATCATATGCCGGAATATTGAAACATAAACCAATAGAGTTCTTACTACTTGTGAGTATTGTCCCAATAGGGGACACACACATAAGCAGTAGTGGGTTCAGAATAATTGTCCGAAGCTGTACCCGACAATGAGAACCTAGTGAGCTATGCGCATGTACAGATTCTATCTATTTGAAGAGGGAACAAGCTGTCATTGTACGCCCGAAGCGCAGGATCAATTGCCACATCGTTTATTTTATAAATCATAATACCGATTATTACGCGAAGTATCGACGGATGTAACCGAACAATAATAATTAGTGGGAATCGCGAGAAGCGCTCAACGCGGACCGTAATCACAGTTAATTTCACGAACACGCGCGTATTACGTCCCAGCCATTGTCCCGTTAATTGTTTCCTGCCTGTAATCGGGTCGAACTATCTCTCGGGCCGCGTTATCGCGAGAAACTTATGACAATCGCCATTTTTACAACGTTTATGCGAAGGAGCTTTGTTCGGAGTTGATTCATTCGGTGCTTAGCCACCTCGGGGGATACCGAACGCACTCGTACCCGAGCATCTGGCCGTTAGATATTATCGGCTTTTGTTGCGAATCATTAATGAGAAAACGTTTCGAAACGTTCACCGTATGTACCGGGCTATTGCGCGTAGTTTTAAACTTTTCAAATCGATACGTACGCGTATTATCGGCTTAAAAACACTCGTCGCGAGAAATATGGTGACGCGTATCAGCAGCGGGAAAACTGGTCGACTCAATTAAGGCATAATTAATCCAGGAAAAGGCGAAGTGTTCCTGAATTCGCGCTGGAAGATTAAGTCGGGCCGGCGCATAGTTTCCGAATCGTCTTCGATAAATGCATTTACTTCCGGAAGCGCAGAGATTCCAGAAGTAATTAAATTGCCGGATCAGTGTCGCGCGGAGTCGAAACAACAGCTACGAAAGCGTTGAAACGGAATGGCCACTACGGCGCGGCGCAACGACATTCCACGGAATTATTTCCCTCGTCTCGGTAGAATCTTCCGTCAAAAGGAAACGTAAATCCAAGTTTTTTACTCGGATCAGATTACTCGATTCGAGGTATACGCGAGAATAGGAGAAACAATTAAATGCCGTGGGATTAAGCGCGCAGACCCGAGATATCGATCGAGCAAAAAGTTGACGAGCAGCGATAACTGATATCAACGCGTCCGAATATCGCGCTTAAGCCGATACTCGCGCCACCTAGTCTTATCAGATGACCCAGTTTCCTAACTTTCTTCCTGCCGCCGCGCCGCCAGGACATATCTCAGTAATAGATTTACCCGAACCGAGCCAGTGAAGATAGTACCGAACTCATCTCGCGATAACGGATCCGCTATTTTCTGTTTAGCCTGTCGATGTTACACAGCATGCGAGTGGAACGTAGGAATTCCTCCTACGTTTGAATTAATATTTTATTTTCAACCTAAATCAATCTTCCGAGATTCATTTGAACCAAAAATCAGATCTTATTCTTAGATTGCATACTAAAAATGTAATGTCAGTCTCGCGTTATTCGGAGGCCACTCTGAAATTTTTAAGAACGCTAACGTCGAAGAAATGTTCAATTAACTTAGTATCAGTATAATTAATTGCGCTCGTGAAATTTTATTTATACGTACATTACGCGGAGTAAAAATTCATATACGTGTTGCAATGTACAGATTCGGACAATTATTCCGGACCCACTACTGCTTACGTGTGAGTCACCTATTGGGACAATATTCAAAAGTAATCATAAATCTATGCCTTACTTTTTCAGTGCTCGATCTGGCATTAATGCTGCTAGCTTCTGGCATAATTTTGACGTTTCGAAATAAAAACAGTTTTAACCTGCATCTTGATAAACAATTATTAATGTAATTTTATTTTGAAGCTGAACGCAGAAATACGCAAAAATATGCGCAACATATAAATGAAGAAAACAATAAATGTTCTGTTCACTTATTTATTTATGTTTTTATTCCTTATATTTTCTTTATTGCCTATTTTATTTATTGCCTATTTACATATTAACTTAATTAACATTTTAAGACGTAAGAGTTTATTATTAATTTATTTTTTACCTTAATTAAGATTTTATGTTGTAAGTATTTACTGTTTATACACTTATTACCTCAATTAATATTTATAGTAATATTCATTAATGTTACATTAGTAATTGTGTGTCAAAGTGCAGGTTAAAACTGTTTTTATTTTAAAACGTCAAAATTATGTCAGACGCTAGCAGCATTAATGCCAGATCGAGCACTGAAAAAATGAGGCATAGATTTATTATTACTTTTGAATATTGTCCCAATAAGGGACTCACACATAAGCAGTAGTGGATCCGGAATAATTGTCCGAAGCTGTAGTATGCTATAAGTTGTATGCACGAATTGCGTTCAATTTTGTACGCGCGTACAGTGAAACTGGTTCGCAGGATGATGAGATGACGTTGATACTGTCGTCAATGCGCAAGATCGACTGCGAAACGAAGCAAACTATTGATCTTGAGTCGCGAGACCGTCGGCATGTATCGATTCAAAAGTTTGCTAACGATTAGCAACAATTTATTAATCACCGGTCGCCGAGTGATTCGATCCAGGCTGGATTAACGTGTCGATCGAAATCCTAGTCTCCCGAGTTCACCTGAATCTGGAACTTAGTTCTAGGATTTTCAAAATCTCCAGAGTGCCGTTGGACTCTACGCAATCGCCAATTTGGGATTATTGCAAGATAGCCGAACTTCGAAGCTCTCGACCGCCATATTATAATCAGTCCTTAGAGAAATCGAAAACCGTAGCGGTAGTTGGAAATTGAAATTCTGTATACACAGCTCCTCGTAAGCAGACTATTATGGACTTTAGACGGATCCAATAACGTTACGAAGCGTAAAATCGACGCATCGAATCGTACAGATTCGCGCAGATTATTAATCGTAAGGCGATGGAAACGATGGAGTTAGATGAGGTTCGAATGTTTTGCGACGACACTTCCGTTTATCCGCGCGATAGCTGCAGGTGATAGGGGAGGCGCGCGGAGAACACGAGAAAGTATTAAACTGTTTCGGGATGTCTATTAATTTCGGCCTGTCCTTTACACGCTTGTTCGATCTCGGCGTTGCGTCGAATAGGTATCGCTCTGCATACACGCCTGTTCCACAGCGTTCAGATAATTCCGTTCTATTACTCCTCTTTATTTGTTTGATTGGAAATGCGGTTCAAGGCGCGCACGGTTTCCACGGATTTAATCGAATCTTCACGCCTCGTTCCGCGGCAATAAGAAATTCGCACGTCTGCTCGAGGGAATAATATACAAGTTAATTCTATCCGGTGTATTTACGCTGTTATCACTTTTAACGCGACCTGTCTGTTTAGATAAATGTATCGATAAAAAATGAAATTGGCTTTGCTTTCGAGGGCAACTTTAATTGCTGTTTTATCAGCCTTTTTATCAAATTGTAACGGCTACCGATGTAAAGGTCGAAGATACGGTCTTTGCTTTATTCGCTACGGTTTAAGCTTTTTATGATTTTAGTTTCCGATTCGACTCGATGCGATTGAAAACGTTACCGAGTAAACGTATCATTTATCTAATCGAATTTTATTAGACTCACTCGATCGTTAGAAATCGGAAACGTAAGATTGTAATAAATAAAAGGAGGCAGCCTGTAGTTAGACGTATCGTCGTTCGCCTCCTGAATCTCACAAGATATTATTTCAACATCTTTCTCCCGCGTCATACGTAGAAAACTTAATAAAATGATCCCTTTATAAAGAACCTAAAAGCTCTTTCTTTATATGAAAGAAGGTTTCTCATTTTACAAAGTTAAATGGTTAGCAACTCTTGCTACAAAGCGCCTGTAACGTAATAAAGCACTCTACATTCTACTCGAAGTATTAATTTTCTTTCCCTTTGTGTCACGCATCTCGGAGTAATCTTTGTCGCAATTACTGTTGCACACGCGAATCGAATCAACCTCGCTACGCTTTAAAACCAACTAACATCCACGCTTAGTCAAAGTTCTCACCTCCTTTCAACCATTGTTCCTCGACGAAACTTCGTTGTAAAAATTGCATTTTGACATTCCACTCAAAGCGGATTCTTACGCGAAACAACGTGTCAAAAGCGCACGCTTTCGGTGCCATTAACGGAGTAATCTGTAATTAATTGGAATTATACTCTAATTATACTCGAAATTAAACGAGTAAATAAAACTTGTTTACTGACCCGGTTTTTCGGTACGAAAGTAAATTAAAGGATATAAAAACTGCTGACTCCGCTTTTGGAAGGAGATATCGGATCAACGATTGACTCGCTCCACGTTCAAATCAAACAGTCGTCGCGCACGGATGGAGCATGGAGCGCGCTGGCTAAGTCCATAAAAATATGTGAAGGACTCAAAAGAGGCACCGTCGCTAGATTGCAACTTTATTTTCCATAATGACACGATCCACGGTATATTGCTCGGGATTAATATCGCGCGTACGAAACGTTGGCCACGCGCGCATCATAATTCATTGATCCGATTTCGCTTTCGCCCTCCCTTTGACCGGAAATCCCTGTCAACGCCGCGATTTTCGTGGGTATCCGCTTCCGGTGTTCATCTCGCGCTGTAAATTAGCAGGAAATTAAAAATTGCATAGCAAGAAATTCCATCGGAAAGCAGAACATTTATCGTCACGGAATTGACTGATTCTTTGACCGAGAATCGCGATCTTTAAGAATTCATTGATCACAGGACTTTTGCAAACAGTTACGGCGAATAAGCGCGTTCGGTCAGCATTCACGCGGTGCTCGTAAATTGCAAACGATAAGGGGTTAAAAAAATAATCGTGATGATATGAGCCGCGTTTTACGAATGAACGAATCCCTGGGCACGAATTCACCGCTTCGTCTGTACGCATATGACTTATTAATCCCTTCGCGACCTCGCAAACAGGAGCTATCGCGATGCATTTTAATTAAACGCAATCTCCGCGCGCGACCGTAATCGATAGTCCCACGGATGAGTACTCGCGAAAGCCTCGCGACAAATGACGCAAAAATATGGATGAATGGAATGATCACGAGAGAAACGTCGCGTCGGCATAAGTTAGGTTAAATCGTTAAATTATTCCATAAGCTGTTCCACGTTCGTACGGGTCTTCCGATTAAACAGGATCAATTATGCAGGAACCGTGAAAAGATTCATTTCGATTCATTAAATGATCGTTCACCATGCCAAAATAAAATAATCGATGCGGATGTACTATGCGTCGTTGATAATAATCGTTTAAGGTTCTGTGAGCCCTTGCACGCATAAAGATAACGACGAAGCATTGAAATTTTAACAGTTATTAAATATCACGTTAAGGGAGTTACAATTTTCAATTGATAAAGCGAAACTTTAAACAAACAAGACTTTCATCCTGAGCGTGAAATTGGACTTATATTGTTGCGACGGTGTGAAGAGACCTTTCAGGAAGCCGAGCGGTATACGAGTAGCTGTCGGCTTCCGGTCGCCTGGGAACCCGCGAAGTTTGAAAAGAAGAGAAGACAGAGTCGTTAACCGAACATCGAACGGAACGTACGTGTCTTGTACTCGCGCGGCATTCGATCTAGCTTTGGTGTAATTTAGTAATAACTGTTAACCAAGTGAATAAACCGTTCAGTTTTCTAAGAGTTCTAATATGAGTTTCCCGAGCACCTGGCCCCGGCGCAACAATATATTGCATGAGTGCGCGGTAGAAATTAATTGCAAAATCAGGAAATTGTATCTCTCGCGGCATTAATAATCTGAACGTCGCCGCGTCGGCGGAATCGTACCGAATGCACGCTTCATCTCCAAAGAAGCGTCGGGACGCGACGCGACGCGACGCGTTGTGACGTAGCACCGATAACTACTGCACCTAACCGAGTCGCAACAAGCGTTCCGCGATGTGTCGATTAATACTCGTCAGGGTAGACGCGTTTAATTTCCCGAGTAGAGCGTTGCAGAGAGGGATGAGACATAATTCACTCAAGACGTTCTCGCACGCAACGGACCGACTCGAATGAACAAGCTCGTGAACTCCGTGAACAGGTCGCATATACGGTTGCCTGTGCCAGATGGCGAGACTAATAGGACCTCCTTTAAAAACCGGCTTCAACCGAAACTGAACGTAATAATTCCTTCGATGAACGCGACGTCGCTGCTTCTATTGACTGATTCTTTGACCGAGAATCGCGATCTTTAAGAATTCATTGATCACAGGACTTTTGCAAACAGTTACGGCGAATAAGCGCGTTCGGTCAGCATTCACGCGGTGCTCGTAAATTGCAAACGATAAGGGGTTAAAAAAATAATCGTGATGATATGAGCCGCGTTTTACGAATGAACGAATCCCTGGGCACGAATTCACCGCTTCGTCTGTACGCATATGACTTATTAATCCCTTCGCGACCTCGCAAACAGGAGCTATCGCGATGCATTTTAATTAAACGCAATCTCCGCGCGCGACCGTAATCGATAGTCCCACGGATGAGTACTCGCGAAAGCCTCGCGACAAATGACGCAAAAATATGGATGAATGGAATGATCACGAGAGAAACGTCGCGTCGGCATAAGTTAGGTTAAATCGTTAAATTATTCCATAAGCTGTTCCACGTTCGTACGGGTCTTCCGATTAAACAGGATCAATTATGCAGGAACCGTGAAAAGATTCATTTCGATTCATTAAATGATCGTTCACCATGCCAAAATAAAATAATCGATGCGGAGGTACTATGCGTCGTTGATAATAATCGTTTAAGGTTCTGTGAGCCCTTGCACGCATAAAGATAACGACGAAGCATTGAAATTTTAACAGTTATTAAATATCACGTTAAGGGAGTTACAATTTTCAATTGATAAAGCGAAACTTTAAACAAACAAGACTTTCATCCTGAGCGTGAAATTGGACTTATATTGTTGCGACGGTGTGAAGAGACCTTTCAGGAAGCCGAGCGGTATACGAGTAGCTGTCGGCTTCCGGTCGCCTGGGAACCCGCGAAGTTTGAAAAGAAGAGAAGACAGAGTCGTTAACCGAACATCGAACGGAACGTACGTGTCTTGTACTCGCGCGGCATTCGATCTAGCTTTGGTGTAATTTAGTAATAACTGTTAACCAAGTGAATAAACCGTTCAGTTTTCTAAGAGTTCTAATATGAGTTTCCCGAGCACCTGGCCCCGGCGCAACAATATATTGCATGAGTGCGCGGTAGAAATTAATTGCAAAATCAGGAAATTGTATCTCTCGCGGCATTAATAATCTGAACGTCGCCGCGTCGGCGGAATCGTACCGAATGCACGCTTCATCTCCAAAGAAGCGTCGGGACGCGACGCGACGCGACGCGTTGTGACGTAGCACCGATAACTACTGCACCTAACCGAGTCGCAACAAGCGTTCCGCGATGTGTCGATTAATACTCGTCAGGGTAGACGCGTTTAATTTCCCGAGTAGAGCGTTGCAGAGAGGGATGAGACATAATTCACTCAAGACGTTCTCGCACGCAACGGACCGACTCGAATGAACAAGCTCGTGAACTCCGTGAACAGGTCGCATATACGGTTGCCTGTGCCAGATGGCGAGACTAATAGGACCTCCTTTAAAAACCGGCTTCAACCGAAACTGAACGTAATAATTCCTTCGATGAACGCGACGTCGCTGCTTCTGAGAAATCACACTTGCCTATGCCTGCCTACCTATTATATTTTCTGTTGTTTTTATACCTTGTCGAAAGCTTCGGGCAGCAGAAAAAAGCAGCGTCTAAAGAATCACAAATTAAATGCAAGTAATCTGTAAATCGCGAATTTTTATGTATTCATTGAAATATGCTATGCACAGAGATTATAAAAAATTGCTTCAATATCCAAGGTCGCGCAAAATACGAAAAGTGGAGTTTACGAAGTGAACAGTGCCACTTACGGTTGTTACATATCGGTCTATACTCCGTTTCCGGTCGGCTAATTAAGACGTTAAACCTTCTTGCCGTGCCACGGTGTAAATCACAATACAACGAGTTCACTCGTCCGACGATAACGCTTTTCGTCACGATGAACTTTACGAGCGATTAAACCCATTTCGCGAGGTAATTATCGTTTTCCTGTCCCGTGGATTTAACGCTGTCTATTACATGAATGGTCGATTCGTATCGCAAAAAGGACAAGATTTGTCACAATAAACGTTCCATAATCACGAAGAGTAGAATATCGGGTGGTCACGAGAGTTCGTAAACGATTTTCACAGATGTCACAACAGATCGTTTACCTGATACAGAAACATAAAATTGAACAAGAATTTTTTAAATATCCCCAAATCATTGAGAAATGAAATACGTGTCAAAATTTTGCATTTTTTCTATCGGCTTATACATTTTACAATTTGCGCTTGAACCTAGACTCATGAATGGGAATGTACGTGGTTGGATAAAATAAAGAATCACTTTGATCGCATGGGAGCGACGCATCTTCCGGCATACCGATGTTGAACGGCCGTTTGTCGCGCGATAAAGGGACAAGTGACGAACGTAAAAATCAGTGAGGGCGCGGGGACAAGATAATCGAATCGTGGACGGTGGCGCGTCACGTTCACAGCGAGGATTTATAGAAACAGCTTTGTGTCTCGGTTGCTATTGTACGCGCCGGCAATTCCGCAACGCTTTATTGCGCATTCCGACACTCCGTCCTCGCCTCGCCTCGTCCCGTTCCGTTCCACCACGGTCCGATTCGCTGGCTCTCGGATCGAAACGCCCAAGAGAATCCGTGAAGGAGACAAAAGGGATTGAAGGAGCGAACGAAAAGTGAGACAGGGCAAAAAGAAGGTCGAAAAGGCAGCGGAAAAAGAAGAAGGAGAAAGTGCCGGTAGCGGTAGTAATCAAGCAGGCACTGCGTTTCAACATGGCTTCTTCGTTCGGCCAACTTTTCAAGGGTACCGAACATCGGTAATTGCAAAAGTTTTATAGGTACCCCTTAAATTCCATTCGACCATTTCACAAAGGGAAATGTTCCCGCGGATACGACGAATTCATCGCCGCGCGGAATTGCCCGGATTTCTGACGAGGGACAATCGCATTACTACGCGCTATGCCGGCCGACCAGTCGATGATACGGGAGTTTGTTCGTTCGCGTTGGATCCACTCCAACGAAACGATCCTACCCCTCGCTCGTTACTTCGGCTTTTACCCTCACCGATTGTCATCGCTTGTCCTCTTTCGAGCGCAAGTTACGAGAAGTCAGGGTTAACGGAACTTCCGATCTCCGAGCGCGATCAAATTTTATTAAAACGAACTTTCCAGTGGTCCCAATAAAACGGCCAGCTCTGTAAACTGGAACTTTATCAAACGCGCTTTGGATAATGCTCCTTAGACGTAATCGCTGTCGCTTCGTTCGCTCCGAGATTCACCGTATGATTTATTTTCTGGTCCGTTACATGTTATATTAGCCTCAAAGTTTACGCGCGAACTATACGCTTAGCGTGATTATCGTGGATAAAGGATAACGATTCATCGCACGAATTATTGTACGATTTATTCAGTTTTTATGATCGTAAATAAGCACCAGCTTCGGATGTTCGTCGGATCGTTGGATCGAATATGCGTTTCATATCGCGTTGTAATAAGCAGACTAGCTGGAGTGTCATTATCTTCCGTCAGGATTATTTGAGTCTAATGAAATTTTCTTTATCCTTATTGCCATTATCTCGACGTCGGTTCTCCACGCGTTTTCATAAAGTTTCCCGGGGCTTGCGGAGGGTCGAAGATGTCGTTGCAATCTTTCGTCACCGAGAATTCATACGCAAGGAATATGCAAATCACGGAAGAAACTCTCGGGCTCGAGGCGACTCGAACCTGGGAAAGTCGGAGATTTGATTTTGCTCGAAATTCGCACGGCGCACGCGGCGTGCCTCGGAGACAAGCTCATCCTCCGCGTAAGAACCGAGCAAAAATAAGCATCTGCGTGGAACTAAGTAATTTGCTACCTCCGCGAGTTTAATTCGCGTCAGAATCTAGATTCGAGATTATGAAATAATACTTGTAATTACTGCTCCATGCTCTCCACGCCACGGATTTTTGCGCGAATGCATATTGAAGCGTGTTTCAAAATATGCGATTCGTTTGTGCAGGGTTTCGGATCTCATATTTTCAGGGAATTTAATTAACCGTTTTACGTATCAGATGTTGATTACACGTACGATTACAGATGTTGTGCGCGAGCAACCGAATCATCGGAGAATAAAATCATCGAACAGGACGTAGCTGTCACGCTATTTACCGATATATTTTCAACGCGAACTGATCTTGGGGGGTTGCTCCCCGAAAGGAAAGTTGGCGTCGCGAAATAGCCGCAAAACTCGTGAGTCTGAAAGGCGAACTGACGTTAAGTTTCGGATAGGTCGCGACACGGCCAGTGGATATACGACACACATGAGTTTAATCCTGAATCGGACTAGGCGACAAGGAGCTTTCAAGAAGTTTCTGCATCCCGGCGAGGAATGTTTCGACAGGTAAACATACTTACGTTTTCACTTCACCTCTCGCCGCTACGTCTACTTTCATTCCACGTTCAAAAGATTCCATCGCGGTATTCGATTGGCTGAAACCGGGTATCGCAATCGGTAACTTTCGAGACTCGAAATAGGCGTGAAGGAAATTACGTGGTTCTCGAATCGGCAGGAAAATTCTACTTTTTGTCTCGGCAAAAGCCAAACGCTGTTCGAAATATTTAAGAGCGGTTGTTGTTTAAATTACGCGAAGGTAGGCAAATTAAAACATTGACATGAATTTGGATGAATTGAATTCCTTCTAAGTTAGCGATGCGAATTATAGTGTTCGTAATTATGTGAAAAGGTATTTGATTCAATGAAATTGTAAATATTTTCAGTTTATATTCCGCGAATATACAGCTTAATCGTCGGAGAAACGATGCAGCCGAACGAATACATTTCAAGTATTAACTACCGATAGGATGCGATAGTGTACACAGAGCGAAGAGATACGTAGGGTGTCTATATACCTCCGGCTTTACGAACGCATCACAGTTAACTTTTTATTTCGGCGATATAAAGTCGACGCAAAACTGACCCGGCAGTATCCGATCCGGGAAATGGAACGGTGAATATATATGGAAGGAGCGCGCTCTAATACGATAAATATAGGTTATGTTAGTGCCGCGACCGGCCGCGGGACTTTCATCCGAACAGCGGGGCGCCGATAAAAAAAGTGCACCGATCCCCGGAGAGAGCGGGACGGACCGAGGAGAACGAGAGAGAATGCGCGAGGAGCATTTGTTTATTCGAAATCGATGGAATTTGTCGCAGTGAAAATTTTATAGAGAACCGAACGAACGGTAATAGACTGGAAATTCTGTTCGAAGGGAATCAAGTTTCTATTGACCCGGAACATTTTTGCACGTTCCGAGTCCCATGTACGCGACGATACCGTTTCGCAACAACACCAGAAATAGGATTGCCAAAGTTCGCTGTGTACCTTTGTTTTATTATTGTTTCCGTTTGTTGTTCCTTTCTTGGATGATTGAGCCCCGGCAAATAAACAAACGTCGGAACATTTTAACTATTATTTATCGAACTGGTTCTTTTATAACTAAAAAGGAAAGAGGCTGGTCTTAAGTTAAAAAATATTATACATTGTACTAGAGATGGCGTTTAAAATCACTAACTGTAATTTTTCACGGCGATCACAAAATCACGATCACGAATCGTGATTATACTCAATCACGACCGTGATTGCGATTTTCTATAGTAAGTAACCTTACTAATGATTACAGTGTTCGCAATATTCAAATCTGTTTCATATCTGCAAAAATTACTTGAAATTTCTACATTTAAGGAGTTCTATACATAGTACAATTACTCTCACTTGAAATATGTATACGTATACGTTCCATTATTATGTTGTCAATATTTAATTGCACTAATGATAATATTAATCGTTATTACCGTGAGAAAGAATCCTAAATGTTGGAAATTAAAATGATTGTCAGCGCTGCTATGGTAACGGGCAGCCATTCTTACTTTTCTTATCATACCTATTACCGTATTAAATCATATTACTGTGATATTACTTTAAGCGCTCTTGTTCTTCTGTTTCATATGAAGCGCGCAAGTGCTAGTAGCAGCTTCTTTCTACGCACCAATCGCGAAGCGATCACGAAAATCACGGATCACTGTGAAAAATCACCGTGATTGCGAACGAACGTGATCGAATCACGAGTGATTCAAAAGTAGCAGTTCTAGCGATCACTGCATTGTACGTTTGCGAATCGAAGAGTAAGAAGGCTCGCGTATGACGTGTGCTAGAGTGGCAGCAAAAAGTATTTGGAATTTACGCTATTTTCTCATCCTGCGTTATCTCTTTGATGTAGTATCAAAAGCTATTCTAATTACTTAATTCACAGTAGTTTCGCGTCACGTCGGAGCGAAACAAAAGCGCGCGACGAATCTCCACGGACGATGCAGCGGCGCGAACCTTGATTACCCGCGTTTTGTGCGATTAGGGTTGACTAACTTCCGCGACCCATTCTTGACGGTACGTAAGCGGTACACGGCTGCGAGGAATTCCTTCGTTGACGGTTAGGTACTACGCGTGTACACACGAGGGTTCGCGTCGCGTTTCGCCTTCGAAGCGAACTTCATTTCGAGACAAAATTTAGGGGAGGCGATTAGCCTCGCGCATTTATGAATCCCGTTACTCGCCCTCCCAGCTCTAAATAATGTTCCGCGATTTTCGGCTAATTGTGCCCGTAATTTTGTTCCTGGCACGCGTGCACAGGTTACATTTGTATCCTTGTCCTAAGGAGATTGATGGGACCCGTGTTTCTAATTTGCTTCATCTTTTCGAGACGAGTAACCCCTAACGAGGTTTAATAACGAAGCAGAATGGACGAAACGGTGTAAATAATTTAGTAGCGACGTGATCAAGTGCTTTCACATTGGCGCAGATAACGATCCACGATATTCGCAACTTCGAGGCAATACATTTTTGCGATAAAAAGTCACGATCAATCTCACTTTTATATTATTTGAATATAGAATTTTTGCTCGGTTTGACCCACAGATCATTCGACTGAACGCCTTTTCACAATCGCAACCGCGTCGTTTGAACCCCGCGGTGAGGAAGGGGCCGCCATATCGTTCCATTAAATTAGGAATAATTTCGTCGCATGACAAACGAGCGCGAATTCCGACAGGGGCGGTCGACTGGTCGGCATTCGACCTAAATTGCGAGTCGTAAATAATCGGCGGAAAAGTGGCCGAGCGACAACACGGAGATGATGGCAGAAGTGGACTGACAGAACCCGCGTGATAGTTTTGTCCTCATTTTATCTCGCGTGATTTATTTCAGCACTTAGTAATTATAAGAAACGTGATCATATATACGGGGTGTGANTCATTTTATCTCGCGTGATTTATTTCAGCACTTAGTAATTATAAGAAACGCGTGCGTGATCATATATACGGGGTGTGAACTAGAGGAGGGCAATATTATTTTTTTTAATTCGCTATTTCTCGGGATTTAATGTATAGAAAAATCTGTAACCGAGGCTAAATGCATTATTATATGAGTTGAACATGTGAGCACATTTTTAACCCAATCGGAAGACTTTCGAGTTTTACGAAATTTTGAAGGGCGTCCCCTGTAAATTTTCACGATTTTTTCAAATTGTTGTTTCTCGGGATCTAGTCTATAGAAAAATCTGAAAACCTGGGAAAACGTTCTACTTATTCTACTATATGAGGAGAGTATCTGAGCATATTTTCAACTCGATCTGGAGGCTTTCAATTTTTGCGCTATTTTTCAAATTATACTCTCTCGGCATCTAACGTATAGGAAAACCTGGGAACCTGAGTAAATGTCTTACTATATGAGGAGAACATATGAGCATATTTTCAACCACATATTATATATATAGTAGTATAATGTATCATAAAATATCTAGCGATCAGCACGCACGAAAATAATCACTAAAAGTCGGGTTGGTCGATTTTGATCTGGCACGTGGCGATACCCGTCACAATCGTAAACGGGTTTTTGTGAACTGCGTGTGCCATTCCGCTTGATCGTTCGTGAAACCATCCGGTCGTCAGCCGTAAAATTTTCGTATTGAAAACGAACGAGCTGTTGCAAATCGCCCTTTCGGTACTTACGAATGTTTGGACACCGCGTTTCCACTTACGATGAGTATCAGTTGAAGTCGCACGATTTTAAGTCAGGGAACTCTTTAAAAGTTGAATTAAAGCTTTTAACGTTATTTTAGACGTTAGAAGGATTAGGTTTATTGAAGAATTATAAGCAAAATTAATTAGAATTGTGAGCAAGAACGGCTACTACCTATGCCGAGGAAGTAACCTAACTTGATATGCCATTTTGCCATATTGTATTATATTATCGATGTAGCAACGAGACGATTACTGTTAATCAAAAATGTAAATTGTCTTTCAGCTCGCACAATTTTACCGAATAGAATGAATTTTGCTCGTTAAAGAAATCGTGATTCGTCAATTTAGAGGTATCATCCTCTTAAATTGGATTTTTAGTTCTGAATCCAATCATTCGAAGGGAATAATTTGTTCGACGGGAAAGCGAAGTCCTTTCGACGCGTGTTCAAGGGGAGGCAATTATTTCCGCAGAGGTAGATAATTCGACGAATTCGCGTAAGGCTATTCTTAATCCGGCTTATCCGGCGTAGCTTTGTCCCAGGTCCAGAAACTTATCGAGGAAACGATCCCCCTCCTCCCGTCTACTTTCTGGTCCTCCCTTCCTTTGGCAAATCTTCTCAGGGTGTTAAGCCGGTGATCGGAGATTGCGCCAGTACCGGGCATACAACCAAGTCAATCATAGGAAACGCGCGAATTTATTAGGTTGAATTTCGAGCTATCAATGTTTGGTCAGCTCTCAAGAACTTTGAAATCTCTGCGTCAACTCTCCGCCGTTTAAGCCATTACGTAAGTACCGCGAACCGGGTACGGGGCTGATTATATCATACGATTATGTGTGCGATATCGTGACTACACGCATATAGACGTTGACTGCCCGATCGTGTTCAAAATAAAGTCTCTAATAAAGTGTACGTATACAGTGGTATTGAGCGTAGATACGTGAACAATTTTATAGTTTCGTTTAACGATTGCGGTGTGCCTCTATAATAATTTCATGCAAAAGATGCGTATATACGTGTTGCCGTTTTTATTAAAACGTATTCGTTATAATTTTACGTATTGATGATATTGTCAAAATTACATCGTTCAACTAACTTATGTAGATTGCTCGTTAAACATCGAATTGAAATAAGTAAATCTCGTGCGCGTTAATTTAACGAACGAATGAAATGTTGACAGGGTACGTAAAGCAAAACCTATAATTCTTGACGCAAGGTTCTTTCCAAAATGAATATGTCAATATCTCTGACATGTGCTGTAACTCTACGTGTCAATTAATTTGTTTGAAACGTCGAGAGTCTTTGAAAATTGTAATTAGAATTAAAGAGATTACCTAACTGGCTGAACTGAAAACATCCACTTTGATCGATGTTCATTTTGTTGTAAAGGTCCCTCGAACGATCAGCTGCTGACGCAGGAACAATTCTTCGTCGGGTGTTAGTCGATCGTGCGCCGTGAAACTTTTCGCCATCAAACTTACGTCTACGCCTTTCGCGTGTAATCCAATCCATCTGGAGAATGTTGTTGATCGGTAGGACCGAAGATTGAGTATCCGTATACCGCCAGTATAAAGTTCATTGTCGCGTCTAATCAATTTCGTTCCGTTCCTCAGCTTTTAATCCCCGCCTCTTCCTAAGATGTTGAACGAACAAGAGATCAAGCGCGTGTATATATGTGTACATCTCTCGCGTAATTGTTTCCTCGATATCGAGTCTAATTTTAATTAAACCGTATCGTCCATCGAACCGCGACGTAAATAATCTACTTATCCTTTAACTGAATTTTATGGCGGAAAAATAGGATCTACTTTCCCGTTCTTACTGCGGGCTGAGATAGGAAATAAAATTGAGGTTTCAAAATTGGCAGCTGTATCACGAATAATCAACGCTTCGTACTAAAATGCTAATTCTAACGATCTACGGATGAAACATCTCTGCGATCTGATAACGCATAGATACCCTTCGTCCCGGTGGATTTTACACGCGCGCCATTGGGAAGAGATTCCGATCAATCCATCCGTAGATTGATTCGTGTAGGAGTTCCAACAGGAATTGCAGGTTGGCGAACGTCTACGCCTTTTCCTCGTGAACCGCTCGTACATCCGTGTTCGGTGATTCCGCTAACCCCTCGTGCGTCTCGAATACGTTACCAAACCTACGTACAGTATCTTCGCGCTAAATCATTTTCAACGTCAGGACGTGAGGTTCATGGCTGTACGTATACCTTCGGATAATTATTCCGGACCTACTACTACTTATCTGTGAGTCCCCTATTGGGACAATATTCAAAAGTAGTAATAGGTCTATGTATCATTTTTTCAAGACTCGCTCTGGCATTAATGCTGCTACCTTCTGACATAATTTTGACGTTCCGAAATAAAAACAGTTTTGATAAATGTCAGTCAATGAGCAGTCAATGATAGAATATCGTTTCTCATTTCCCTCGCTGGAGATTGAGATTATCGAACAGGATTGTACACCTAGCTGGTAAGGAGATTCGGACGTAGAGAGGAGGGGTGAGTTTTCGGATCTCGCGGACACGAGTTTCGGTGTCGGTCGGACCTCGTCAAAGCGATCTCGTACGACATTACCGGAAATTGCGGACGCTGCCTTTCCCGACCCGAATCGCTCTCGCGAGTGAACCGAATGCACGAGTTTTGCGGCGAATTCGACAGCTTGCATGCATACAAACGGGGATCGCGTCCGTGCAGGCGGCAACTCACACGTCGCCGTCGCAAGAATAGTCCTGCTCCCGCGATGTGTACACTCGGTGTCTGTCCTGGCGTCCTACGACTACATTAATTAAATATACGCTCTCTCTCGCGCTTCCCTTCCGACCGGCCGAACGCTCGCCACCTTTGATTGTCCAGAAAGTTCCCATTGTGGCCGACCGAGCTATCACCCCTCCCCTGCTATGTTTTGATGAAACCTGCTCGTTGCGTTGCTCCGTTGAACGATCGCGTGGTCCTCCACGGTAATCACACTTTGATCTCTTGCCTGCCGCTTTGATTAACGAATTTGGTTAAAACATGCTGCTGAATTTGTTGTTTGCTTCCAAGAAATAATGTCATTATTATCTTTATTCGAAATTGCTCGCCCTGATCCGATCGGTAGACCTTACCCGATGTAAAGCGTTTGTAACAACGATTCAAGGAGTAGTTTAAGGACGGTGACGTGCACTTTACCTTGAGTATCGCAAATGTTCTTGAACGTTTTCGATGTACAGCTTCGGACAATTATTCCGGCCTCACTACAGCTTATGTGTGAGATCCCTAGCGGAATAATATTCAGAAGTAATACAAAATCTATTAGTTTATGTTTCAATGCTTCAAGCAGAAGCTTTGGCAGCATCATTATATACCGGAGCATTGAAACATAAACCAATAGATTTCTTACTACTTGTGAATATTGTCTCGCTAGGGAACTCACAGATAAGCAGTAGTAGGTTCAGAATAATTGTCCGAAGCTGTACATGTACACGCAATTTATTAATCGGACGCGTACAACGTGTAACGGATTATCACAAAGACGTAACCACAGCAGAGAAAATGTAGAATTCCATTAATAATCTCTTGATAGGATCCCTGGGTAATCGTGGCGCTGGATTGACGTCGACTACTTGCGATGTTAATTCCGTGACCATCTGCTTCCTAATCGGATCTGACCCTTCCGCGCGAGCGCAAAACTTTGAACCGTCCTGCGGTTACGTTTCAAGCGAAACGAGCACCCGCGCCACTGAAATTGCGATCGCATCCTTTTTCTTGCTGTTTGGCTTCCAAAGGGATCACGCCATGGCGCAATTGCGTTTGCGGGACCAGACACCGACACCTTTTCACGGTCGCCGGGGGACCTCTCGCTACCCCGTGGGACGTGTACTCGCTATCGTCGCTCGAATGCATTATTAAATGCGACGCGACTTCGGAAAGGCAACCACGTGAATAAATGGACGAGGGTGGTAGCTCCCTTGTTAATCACTGATGAACGCTATTTGCCTTGAATTATTAACCGGCGGCACCTCAAAAAGCGAGGACTACTTCGAATTGGAAATTATTCGCAGGTACGAGTTTTAATTAAAATATTTACAAGTTATAGGAAACAAGCTGTAAAGCGCGGAACGAACGGATGTCAAATTCTATTCAAGACAAACAGTAAACTTATAAACGTTTATTTAAGATGAACAACTGAAATTAGCGATAAAAAATATCGTTGCAAAGTCAATCAAAGGGCGATAGGTATCTCAGTGGTATTAATTTTGCCGATTTTTCACGGCAGATATCAGCGTGCGGTTATTCAGTTACAAGCGCGTTGCGTGCAAGCAGGATTAAAAGATTGGCCGTCGACGCAATATCGCGTCGTCGAATCGGTGATGTTTAGTTCTCGGAAAATCGTTCGAGTGATAAAGCGTTGTCAATTTGACAGCACGGAATTCTGTGATCGATCGAACCCGATTCTGTCAAATGGTACATCGACGAAAGTTGGGAACCGAACCGTAATTTCGCATACATGTTCATTCGTAACAATGACGGATTACTTCCATTAATGAGGTATTAATTATTTTCATAAAATCATATCCATCGTATAAAAATCATACATTAAATTATATAACAAATATTCTTTCACATTACAAATAATTGATTCTTTCAGAAACAACTGAATTTTATGCGTTTTCTCATTTAACTCAAACAATCGTTTGTTTTACAGCAACGATCACAGTTACCGTGAACGTGATTCGACTTTCGCCTCTGAAAATGTACTTAAACGCGGTTCAAGCGGTTTCCGCGGACGAATCGTCAATGGGCGAGGAATATTATGGAAACGAACGTGGACGACGAAATGCCGGCGTCGTTGTAACGCTTTGCCAAACCGCCCCGTGACGAGCTCGTTATCGCGTCATCGTTCTCATAACGAGCTCGTATCGTCATTACGTTCGCTGATTCGAATGCCACCATGCCGATTCGTCCTGCGTTGTTCAATAATCCTGACTGCACGTTTAGGAATCCAATAACCAAGAATCATAGCGTCGCTTCACCCTTTTTCCCCGGTTCGAACGGTTACCTTCGTCTTATATTATATAGTTAGATATGCTTTCGTTTTTTTTTCGAGATACGAGGAAAAACTTCGAATGGTTAAACTCCGATTTGGCAGGTTTCATGATAATCAGATACGTATTATTTTTTACATGCGGCAATCCAATGAGTTCCTCGAAATGTCACCCCCTTTCCCTGGATCCAGATCCCAACACTCATCCGTTGATTCTTTATTGCCCGCACTCGAGCCGCTCGCACTACTTAGAAGTCAGTGTGAAAGCGAAGAAGAATGTATTATGTATTATTATTAACACTATGCCATCCGCACGTCTAATCTAGATTTTTTCGTGTCGTGCCGGTAGAACTGACTTACATAATTTCGCTTATCACCGGCGGTTTTCCGAGGTTCTTGTTTACTAACCTTATTGTATTTTCTCATGTCTCAATCCTATCCCTCTATTTTCTCGAAATCGTGAGGATATACGTATGTAAATAAGAGTAAATTATTTTTTTGTATTATATATTCATCTATTTATTTATTGCATGGCACCAACGTGGAGCTATCGACACTTAACCGATAGTTTTCGCGTGGCACCAACATGAAGCCCCGTACGTCATAGTGTTAATGTCTCGAAAACGAATATTAAAGTTAATGAAAAATGTTCAAAATTGTTTAAATCAAATGAAAGTAATGATAAAAGTGTTTTAACCAGGAACGATTACGAGTTACTGTAACAAAATCAGTGCCATCATCTGTTTTGCCAATTATGATATTTAGTTGTCTGTCAGGTTTATTTATGAAATGTTGCTGATTTTACGGTAACCGGCGTGATTCGGGGAAAAGACGCTCGTAAACAAACACAGGGAGCTTGTACAGTTAAAAGGTGAGAGTGAGAACATAGCGAGACAGGCAACAGTCGACGGCAAAAGGGAAAATGTCTGGGGGTGGCTGATGCGCGGGCGCAGGTTTGCGGGCCAGAGTGCGCTGAGTATACTTATAACCGGGCGGATGCCGTCGACCGTTAGTCTCGCGCTTGCCGTCATCGGGGAAACTTGCTCGAGATCTCGATCGACGGCGAGTCCCGCGTTTCGCGATCGGTTCATCGGCAGCGAATATCGTGTCGTCGCGGAGTGTGTTCCGATTCCGCGCGTGACCGTGAAGATATCTATCTGTGAAGTTTCGTCCGTTCGTCGAAATAAATCGTCGAAAATAATTGTACACACATTTCACATTTGATTATGGCGCGTTCAACGATCCGTAGAGCCAGTGTCAATTTCTTTTAACTGTACCGAGCGGCCATTAAAGAGCGCGAACGGTCCGACAGGAGTCGAGCCAACGAATAGACCTACAAAGTATATAAGATTGTAAGCGTCGTTGGCTGTCCCTCGAAGCGAAACGCAAGATCAAATATGAAGGTAGAAGGTGTCGCTGAACCTGATTCGATGGGCGGAGACCGAAACCGGATGAAAACGCGTCGAGGGTGAAAGGTCACGGAATCGTGGCAGCGAAGGAAGGAGGTGAGACCGAAGAGAAGGAAGGGGCAGAGAAAGAAGAAACAGGGACGACACTGCAGGGAATTCGAAGGTGTTCGCCTCCGGCCAGATACACGGGTTGTATAGATCTGTGTATATGCATAGAAAAGTCGCGGCAATAGAAGAGGGCTCCAACCACGACAACGTGTATCTGGGTCATACAGCCGTTCTCCCTCTCTCGCGCGCGCGGGTGCTGTCGCTCCGATGTGCGGGTGTTACCGTCGTTCCTCGTTTTCCATAATTTTACAAGATTCCGCGGAAAAAAATCGGCGTGTCGCGTCGCGCGGAATCGAAAGAGAGGGAGGGGACATAACCTATGCGTTTCGATCGCGGCATTGACGTCTCGCTTGAACCTCGTCGGCGATATTCACGGAGAGGAGAGTCGCTTCCAGACGAAAGAGAACTCTCCGAGGTGAGCGAATTGTCTGTTATCGAGAATGCTTTAAAATAGGTAAATGATCATTGGCGAGGAAAAGCACCGCGTCGATTTAAACGTCCGTTATATTCGCGGGGGAATTATCGTGAAGAACAATCGCACGGATAGCGGAACACTTCGCTTTCGAGTTGTAACGCGGTTTTTCGACGACCGATGCACGCGAGCTCGTTTCGAGTCCTTTGTTCGCGCGAAACGTGGTGTTGTATCGTGATTCGGTTGAAATTTCGATCGGTGACCGGAATCGAGGTCGAATCGTCCGCGTAGGTTCGACGATCTACTACCATCCCGTGACCGTAACGAGCCGTTAGAGGAAAAGGAAGAGGCGGAGGAAGGAAGAGAGTGACCACCCTGGGGGACAATCCAGCGCCACGCGAGAACTATCTGCGGAAGAGCAATCAGCTAGCGCGAAACCCGTTTCTCTTTAGGGGACACATTGGACGATGCTCGGTAAATAATGAACCTCCGCGGTCATTTATCAAGCTCGAAGTAGCACCGTTTCAAGTAAATGGAAGAGCGACCGGTTTCAAGCCCGTTGAACAAAGATATAACGGCTCGGATCTTCCTGCTTCTGTATCTCCGCGCGAATCCGATCGCTTCAAGATGTTTACCTCCCCGGTTTAATTGCAGATATTATCGCGTCGAACAAACGGGACCGTCGCATCGCGCATCGATGGGAATATTCGCGGTAGTCGCTCGGTTACTCGATCCCCGAACGAAATGAACGGTGCACGGCCGATGTCGCGTTTGAGATGCGATCGACGATCGGGCGGACACGGCGGATTCGCCGCGATAACTTCAGATAGCGGTGCGCTGGCTTCATGAGAAGAGTTATTATCCTCGATCACGGCAGAGCCGTTCGCTTGGTGAACCATGAGACGACGAAACAACAACAACAACAACGGTTACAACGGTTGCTGCTGTCAGGGCAAGAGGGGTCGCAGCGGATGCAACGGTGTAAGCGAACCGCCGGGCTGGTGCATTTACGCGACCGTCGCGCTAGTCGCCGTCGGTTGTTACTTGAACGCGTTGGGTGGTGATTTTGTGCACGACGACATCCCCGCGATAGTGAGGAACAAGGACGTGCTCGCGCAAACACCGTGGACTAGTGTTCTGAAAGATGATTTCTGGGGGACGCCTATGCACGATGTTAACAGCCACAAAAGCTATCGGCCGCTGACGACGTTAACTTTTCGGTGAGTCACGATCTCTATTTTATAAATTGATTAAGCGATTGATTTACACGCGCGTAAATTCGGTATTCGATTACGGTTGATATTTGAAAAATATTTAATACGTGCTATCTTTTACACGGTCATACTTACTAACTCGAGTATTTATCATTTAATAACGGTCTATTCCTAATATTCAACGTAAACGTAATTTTAGAATCACCTTAATTCTGAAATTGGTTCGTTTTAAATTTTATTTTTATCATCGAATATAAATGACAAAGTTTTGTAAGAGTTCAGTGAACAAATTTGTATGTGAACACGTGTGAAAATTGTAAAACGTGACGTGTGAGTCTTTATTACTATTTATTTTTTGCACACTCTAAAGATAAATTTTATCTAAAATTTCTGACCTTCGTGAAATATATAATTAACGACTGGCTCCTCTCATTAATCTCGTTAAATATAGAAACGCGATATATCTTTAGAGTTTGTAACTATATGTAGCTATGAAGCACGTGAATCCTGGTTTGATTGATTAAATCAGATCGAAATACCATCGTTCCTGATTTTGTTCACAAGATCAACTCACATATTCCTTTATCGTCACACGAATTCGTAAAGTTTATGACTCTTCTAAACACAGTCACATTCTTATTTTTCCCAACATTCACTGCACGAGATTTCCATTAAAATCACTGCAAACAGCTCGTGGGCAATCAGCAACGTTATTATTAAAACGAACTCCTTGCGTACGTGCTACAATTAGCAGATACCGCGCAGTACGCAATTAAGCCTGGCGAATTCAAAGTAAACCACGGTGGAAGCTTTAGCCCCGTTCCGTTAGCTTATCACGAGTATAATCGCAGCGTTGTATTTTTCTCCGGTCGAAGCTCAATTTCTGACAGTTTTCAAAAGTTTTGCTCGGTTGATAGTGATCACGAGAAGCAAAGTTATGCTCGTTGCAAATTTTAAATGAACGTAGCGTCATTCTCACCTGCGTCTCATCATTTAATTCTGAGGATTTATTTTCAACTATATCAATTAATTGCGCTAAACGCGGAATAAGCCGATTTCAAGAGATAAAGGGCGATTAGAAAGCTCTTGGAGCAGCAACTTACGAAATAACGCTCCTGCCGATCGTTAATATCCAGTAATCTCAAGATGAGCGAACGTCACTGTCAACGTGACGCGCATCCCGTAGTCCTTGTTGTTCCACCGTCTCAGAAACTCGGGAATTATGGATACGTTCTACTTCTGGCAACGCAGAAAACGCGTAACCACGCTGCTCGAATCCATACCCGCGTTTTCTCCCCCTTATCTTTCCTCGGGAATATACATTCCTATCGTTTAGTCTTATCGATCATAAAAAAAGGTGTGATAGTACATTATACAATATAAACGTGACGTCGGTGCGTTAGTAGCGTCGTATCAATATCGCTGTTCGTCACTTGCACAATTTTACTTGTTGGATGACAATTCTTGTTTCATCCGTTTCGGGAAATATCTCACGACTTACGAACGTAGATGTACAGATGAAACCATGTCTGATACAAGCAAGCGCGTTCGAAGTTGGCAACAGCATCTGGAGCGTTAAGGCGAATGAGCGATGTGCCGGTGTCTTGCGGTATGATGGATCGCCCGATACCAGCCAATATGCAGTATTGCGCGAGGAGTGTGGCAAACTGGTATCCATGCATCAAATCGGCGGCTAGGCGGAAAGCGAGCACCACCGCGCCGCGCCGTTGGTACCCGTACCCGAGACCGTGCCCCCTGGATACGGTGTAACGGCGCCGGTGTAACACCCCCGGTTTCTCGGTTCTTGTCAATCGTACCGCGACCGCACCGCACCAGCCATACCTGACACGCACCCGCAATTTTCCCGTTCACCGTTTGGCATCAGCAAATCGATATCACCTATCCGCGTACACTGTTCTTTTCGTAGATTCGAAACCTTCGATTCAACGAGTCCGTAGTTGTCGTCAAAAGTCACGCTCGTCGCGTAGGTATTATACTCTTTGTTGCGTGGTTACGTTCTGCCCGATCTCGCGGACCTAGAAAGGAACAGTGCGTAAGGGAAAAGAGATTGCCTATGGAGCACAAGATTATATCCTATGTATCGAACAAGAGTAATAGTGTTAATAATGCAATTACTTTTAGTAATTAGCCTCGTTCTTTGTTCTTTCGATCAATAGTACTTATCGTATTCGTGCGATTCTTCGTCTGATTCGCATATGACCTTATCTTTACTCAGATGTGAAAAATACTGGTAATTCAGGTTTTGTTTAAATATGTTAAAAGTAGTTGCTGAGAACAAGATAAATATTCTAAGTACGAGCTCGTAATAAGATCGGGTGAGGTATTTCTCTCATCAATTTCTGCCAACATATTCTTAAAACCGAATAACAATGCGGGTGGCGTATTTGAATTTCAAAGAAGCGAAAATTCCACTGGCAACTCTGACCCAAATAGAAAAGCAAGAACACCGGGGCGCGCTTCAACGAAATTGGTTACTCTTCACTGCTCCCGTCTGTTGATGAATCTATCCTCAAAGAGAAGCATACTTATCGGCACGACACGCGTATCCACGGAACACCGTTACAACCTAGAAATCAAGAGTACGAACATATGTTTATAATTACTCCGTCTCTCCGTTTGTCACCGAGCGCTCTGATCATTTTTTTTCCACGGGTCAAAGATTCCATACAATTCGCGAAGCGTGCACACACGCGCGAGTCTCTTCCTTTTCGCTAAGCCCTTTTGATCCTCTCTATTGTCGGAGAAACTTTGACGGCGCTTAGAATACATTTTGCTTCGCTTCAGTTTCACCGTCGAATCAAATCGTTCCGACGAACCGGAAAGTTAAACGCGAACCGGTTGACCCGTGTTTACTCCTCTTACTTCCTACCGATGTTTGCAGGGCAGTTCGTTAACGCGTTCCTCAACGTATCGAAAGAAGCATAAGAGTAATAGCGTGACTACATCGTTTCCCAATTTGAGTTTAGCACGCTGGCACAAAATTTACTAATGTGCATCTCTTACGTTATTTGACATTATAAAAACTATTTATAGAAATTCACGGTCTATATATACTAATTCACGATAAATCAGTGAAAATCGGAATCCCTAATGCGAACAAATTCACCAGATAAGGAATTAATTACAGGACAAAACTAGCCGTTATTCAATGATCTTATCGACGTCTATTTCCAGGCACCGCTAATGGCTAGATAAAAGATCATATCGGTTCTCGATAGCTTGGACTTGAAAGTTGTTGGTTGAGCCACCACCGTTCTATTGTATCCTCGTTTTGTTTCCTATCGGTTGGATCGGGACGAACTTCCTGTTCATTTCTATTTACGAACGCGATAATCCAACGTGTACCTAATCGGGACCAGGAAACTTCTCACTTCTGAGTTTAACTTCCTCTATTATTTAACCTCCTTTCCTCGTCCGATCGCATCGCTTAATCTTTATCTTTGCAAATTCTAAAGAAACTGCTTTATTAATATTTTTTAAATTTATTTAAATTTCATTAATGACAAAATCCGCAATTATTTAGTTGCCGAATGTAATAAACGATAATTCATATTTGGACTGCCGATTTTCCCGCAGAGTAAACCGCTTGTAGCGTTAATTAAAATAAACAAAATTATTATTAATAATTAAAACAAATTATATTCGCTGATTGGAACATTATGACATGCATGCACTTCGCATTTTTATACAATAGACATACCTATAAATGCAGAGTCCTTAAGGTAGGCTAGACGCAACTATCGCGTTAACCTCTAGGGATAGAAGAATAGAAAGGCATAAAGAGTAGAAAAATATCGCGGAAAGGAAAGAAGGTTCGAATAAACACGATGCGCCTGTACCCGTCCATATTTCGCAAGGGGAACGACGTACACGGACGGCGAGACGCGACGCGAGGGATGCAAAATACCATCGAGGAATGCAAATATTTCCGCGAGGCGCGAAGATCCATTAAAGCTTCGTGAAATCTCATTTTCTGCTCCCGGTTTAAATCGATCGTCCACACATTTTAACATTTACACGCGTCCTATGAAAACTAGAGCGAAGAAAAGCGGCATTTTTAACTATTTTTTTTATCTATTCGATATTAATCAAGACGTAAGACGTAAGACGTCCTTATAAATCCTATGGTATCTGTCGAGGAATAATCACTTGGGACGAAGGAATGAGCGTCGGCTCGTTCCAGGCACACGTTTATGAGACTCCTTGTGTTCACATAATGACGATCGATATAATCACATTTGCCGTCGAGTAGGGACTTATACGTGTACCCGGTTTCTCCCCGGGGAGATTCTTCTTTGTTTCACCGTAGCTGGAGAGCAGCCGCGTCGAGTGGGACCGCCAGTTACGCGCGTGTCGGGTGGAATAAAAATTGTCAGCGGCGAGTTTCATCCCACGCGTTACAAAGACCGTGTACCTTTATGCTCGGGTCCTTTATCCGGTTCCGACGGAAAGAAAAAAAAGGGACGGATTTTCATTAGAAAGGCCGCGAGACGAATTATCACCGCGAGGCAGCCGTTTCCACTCGCGACGGATACTCGATTGCTTTTTACGGGTTCTTACTTTGATTGTCGACAGCAAAGACCGTGTAAATTGCTTGTTACTATCCGCGCGCGCTACGTCTCGTAAAGATGATTGCTCCGAAGTGGATGAAACGGTTGTCAACAGGTTCCAAGCTTTGATGATTCGTCCGCGACTTCACTTCGGCTTTCTGGGTTAATACGCGAAGAGGTTATTATGTTCATTATACGACAACTTTTTTTATACGACGCTCTCGCGTTCAAGTAGAGCAAGATACACGTATAGGTACAATGCGGTTGAGGATTACCTCTTTGTTTTCACATTCGATTCACAATTTACCAAAAAGTGTTATAATTACTCTTTTTTTTATATACATGGTGATTGGCAATAAGCAGGATGGAAAGGGTGTATAAATAGAGAATAATCGTAATTGGTGGAACGTTTCGGTGATATTAAAAGCCCAAGAGAACTCTTTTTAATTCCATGTAATTTACGATGGTTAAACCGTGCGATTGAAAAGCCGCAATGCAGAAGTCTGTGGATAGCTGCACGCATCGCTGGTTCTCCGTACTTTTGAGCTTTCTCTGGTCCCTTGCGACCTTTGGTCTCGTACAACGGTAGTTCGCAGAGTATTCATAGAATCTTTTCGATTTTTTCCTAAACACATCTCACGCATCG
>SHCU01001022.1:9826-23501 GCA_004307685.1 Ceratina australensis | reverse complement strand
GTACTGTAGTATCTAAGAAACTATTGTCTACTGAAGTTATATTACTTTATGGGTAGACCGTGGTTTTTAGTTATCTATTTGAAAGTGGCCTAGGTCCATTTATTCTTAAATTGAGATAGTTAAATTAAATATATATCTATAGAATACCTATGCATATAATATTTATAAAATATATAAATACACAAGAGCTTAAGTGCACCTAAAATAGTACAATTTTAAATACCGATTAAAATAATAGCAATTATTAAGTGAATAATGCATTTCCTTACCAAAACTGGAGTTAAGCCAGCTTCAAATTAAACGACTCGTGTATGAGGAAATCGAACGTAGAAAAAAAAAACGCGAAGATTTTTATTATTTTTTCAAACACCAACTAGTCACGTTCTAGTTCCTTTTCGTTTCAGCGCTCGGGAACGTAAATCCTAATTAACTAACTGAACCAGCCGAATTGCTCTCCTCGCTAAAGTTCTGACACGATTCGTTTCGAATAAGTTCGAATAAGCTCGAAGATAAAATTTCATGGGGATAAAGCAGCGGGAGCTAGTGGAATGGAATAAGTTCTCGAAAAGATGGATATAAATACATAGAAAATTATGAGGGACGTAGAAAAGGTTATGAAAAATTTGGCAAACGTTCTCCCAGTGTTTTATCCAAGTATAAATGCTCTTCATTTAAATCGCAGAAATCTTGTTAAGACGATTCGGGGAAGGAGGATAATTTACAAAATAAAGTTGGCGTCGTGTTTTATATAATTTTTCAACCGAATTTTCTTTATAACACATTTAACATTTTTAATCCTTTGCACTCCAGAGGCGACTCATAGTCGCCACTTATTTTATAAACTAAAATATATATCAGATTAAATTAAGCTTGATTACTATAAATTTCGTGCACATATTAATTTAAAAATTGTAAAACACAAAAATGAACAATAGATTCATATAATATATCGTAATTATAACGATATAAAATAATTTTTATATAGGTCAGGTAACTTCAGTAGATATTTGGAGAAAAAAAATCCTCGAGTGCAAAGGGTTAATTTTAATTTATTAACACCTATAATCTTGTATAGAATTTCTGAGGACGAGCAATAAAAGTTAGTTGGTAGTAACGCTGTGACGAGATTAAAACACCGATATGGAATCACGGCATTGAGATTCCTGTTTGAAAAATTTCAGTCGCGTTTGTTGGGGTAGAGCATCGCGAATTCCGACGGCGTTCACGAACCGGTTCCTTCCTTTTTCATTTTCCCCGGCATGATTCTTCCGGACAGGCGTCGAAAAGGAAAATGCCGGAGTATAGATACCGGGTCGGTTCGAAGCGGCACAAAAATTGCACACGATGAAAGACGTGCGCTGCGGGAAGCTTTCACGGGGGCCAAGAAACCAAGAGAAAAAATGTGGGAAACCGCGAGAAAGGAAAATTGCTGACGATACGGCTCCGCCGCGGAACGGGAACATGTTAGCGAGCAACGAACCGTACGGCAAAAAGAGACCGAAAGGACCGAAGGGATGCAACTAAACGATCGCGATGCATCTAACGAAAGAGGGCTGAACGCTGCAATGTATGTTAGTTAAAAATTCACATCGGAGTTTTTAGCGAATAGACAATTTAGAAATTTACTATTCGATGAGAGGCTTTCTTCGATTGCAGTAATAAGAAGTAAAAATAAATGAAAATTACGAAGTAAAAATTAGGAAAGAACAGAATGGAAGATCGAAATCATAGATATTAGTTAAGAATTAATAAGACAGGTTTAACACCGAAATAAAATATCTCACAAAATATGTGATAAAAGGTTTTCTTGGATTCCAGTGATAAGAAGTAAAAATAAATGAAAATTACGAAGTAAAAATTAGGAAAGAACAGAATGGAAGATCGAAATCATAGATATTAGTTAAGAGTTAATAAGACAGGTTTAACACCGAAATAAAATGTCTCACAAAATATTTTATGGCAGGATTTCTTGGATTCTAATGATACGAGCTGAAAATTATAAAGGATGATCCACCGTACTCGAGAGGGTGACACGGGAGCAGGTTAGCCATTGGGCAAAACGTAAATATCCTCGAGTAAAAAAATCGCGAAAAACCAAGGAACACGGTCGGGTCCGGGCCGGTGATTAATTTCGGACAAGCTCCGTAGAACAGCCTTAATGGAACTGTCTGTCCGTACGTCACCGCATACCGCGCATCGTAGTTTACACCGGTTTGTCACCTGGAACGAGGTCCATTCTCCCGCTGAACCCACGAGAGTCGAGAATATACAGGGTGTCTCAGTAAATGTAAACTCTAAAGATAGATTATTTATATTAAGATGACAGCGTGTTAACAAAACGATCAAGCGTTCTACTGGGTCGGTGAAAAGATTCTTGAATCACTCTAAATAAGAGTTTTACTCTAAAATTGCTAAATCAACCTACACGCCATGTTCTGGCCATCACTCATAATCGTAATTATTACTTATGGCTCAAAATTTTTACTACGAGAATTTAATTGATTATATTATACTCACCAGAATATTTAATCGATTTAACTTTCCTTGGTTCGATGAACATAAAAAATACTACTTGACCAATTGAAACGTTCGTTGGGAATTTGTCATAAAATAGCGTGAATTGGTATGGGCGAATGAGGTGTGCGAATGGGTGACGAATGATACAGTGTGATAGAGAGTAAATGGAATAAAAGCAAGAGTGCACCTTAGTTGGGGCCTTAGTAGCTCGAAGATTATTTAGAAGCAGAATAACGTATCAGGCGAAAGAGAGTGCGAGTTTTCGGAACATTATCATTTCTTATTTCACATATTAAACTAGTACATCCTGAGTTCAACTGTTAGTTTTCATTTGTCTTCTGCTAACATGTCATTTAATCATTGTTTCGGCGTACGAATGTAAGTTGCACGAAAATCGTGCCGGTGAACGCTGTTCGTGGACGTGAGTTGGCATGTACAGGTAGACAGGGTAACAGTGAAAAAGAGGAGGAAACAGGGGAAAAAAGGGCAGGTCCCTATTCAGAATTTACGTGGACGGATTCCAGCGACTGTCCGGATCAATTGGTCAGCGGCGGGTGGGTATTACTCGGTAGTACCGGCGGTAGTAGGGCGCAGCCGGGGATCAGAAAATTCGCTTGGAAATCCATAAATCTCAACCGGTTCTCGCGCGTGTACGCATCCGTTATTCGTCGCCGTACGACCTCTGTCAGCCGTCGTCCTCGGTTTTCTCCGTTACGCCCACTTCCCCATCCTCGTTTTTTTCCCCGAACACTGTAATCTTTTGCCTCCTTCTTCCTTCCTGTCTCTGTTACAACGCGATTGCACGGTAGCCCCGACCATTTTTTTTTCTCCCTTCACCGCTCGCTCCTCGCGTGTATTGTCATTGTCGTACGTTCCCCCTACGCGCCGCGCTGTTAGCGATTTTTCCATCCCTCGGCCGCCCCTTTGTGCGTCTCTACGAGTCGATCGCGATTCGGTCTCGATAATCGAACGCTTTCCCGTTTTTACCGGAGCATTTTCGCAGGAAAAATTGGACCTACCTACCACGAAAATCGATCGGACTTTTTGTTCGCGAAGTCAAGCGTAAAATACCTGGACCTATCGATTGATCTGACGGACTTCCAACAAGCTCGATGTCCCGATTATACACTTACGTCCAGGAAGATGTGAAAACGGTTTACTTCTCATTCGGAAGAAACTTAACTCTTGACCCATTCGTTCCACAAGTAATAATTAACACTAAACCTACCGTCAGATTTTACAGACAAGTATACTATATTGACATTTTTTACATTCCAATGTCTATTCAATGTTGGGATTGATATTTTAGTTTGACATCAAATTAAATTATGGTTACAATTTTAGCAATATGATAAAACCATTTGTGCTTTATTTTTATTGACGAATTTAAGAAGGGTCATTTGACCGTGGTAGGTTTAGTGTTAAATCTGAAAATTTTTATGATATTCATTGTTTGTATGTTGAATAATGCACGTGGGTAAGTAGGTGATTGCAGCGTTTTGCCATTTTAATGCCATAGGAATTTGGATTTTACTAGAGTCTACTGTATTCGAAATCACGACATTTATCAATGCATAAACGAATTACTGAACATCTCGAAACGTGATTATTCTCTTCTATCGGTAAACGATGTTTAAAAACGTTCGTATAATCTTCGCACGCGCGCGTGTTAAAACAAACACGTCGTCCGTCAGCAACGTCGTTTTTTGATTCCCACAATGCCATCACGATCCTGGCGACCTAATATTCCAAAAACAAACCGATGCAGAAAAAATCAAACGGGAAAAACGAAACGTCAGAGAAATAACCGAACAGTCAGTCTATAAATCCGTGTTTGTCAACGTCGAGGACGGCTAAAATCGAGAAAAACTCGATTGAAGGACGGGGTTGCATACCCGGCACGCAGGCACACTGTGCACGCGTGCGAACAGTCTGGCATTATAGGCCGGCGATTAAATGTTTGCCCATCTCGGATGCAAAACAGCCAGGGAAACGAAGTGCTGTTATCAGAGATTCGAGGCCTCGTTGAACGCGCTTATGTATCGATTATTAGATTTGAAAACGGCATTCTTCGCCGAAATTAACTTCCAGCTTATTGCCCGGCAGATATTTACCGATCGCCTTTACACGATTCCGACTCGCGAGCAACTCCTGTTTCACGCTTCGTTATGAATACGTGCTCGAAAGCTACTAAAAAATTAGTGGCAGGTATGACTACCAAAAATGAATACTTCGACGGATGAGGTATAAAGAATTTAATAAGAAGCGACGAACTCCAAGGAAAGGAAGCGATCAAGAATAATCGATTATAATGTATCAGCGGTGTGCATCTCGTCTGGAAAGTTTAAATTAAAATCCCAGCTAATAGAGCCAGTGATGATGAAAGTTCGGGCGAAAGGGAGGCCGTTTTATGCAAATTACGTTTACGCGTACGAATGCTATCGTCGCACCATCATAAATTTCATTCTGGCACCGTGCGCGGCTGATAGAATATAAACTCTAAACAAAGACTATGTGAAAGGTTTCCCCAAAAATGCATGTACATATGGGAGATACGGTTCGATGTACACATATATACATGTACGGTGAAAGAGGATAAACAGAGGCTTGGAAGCGAGCAGAATATTTGGAATAAGCTCGCCTCCAATGATTAATATCGTTTTATTTACATCCGAATGGAAATTAAACGAATCGACAGCTTTAACAAAGTTCGTTACGCTGACCGTAAACATAAAATCTCTTATCATTTAATCCAACAATTGTTGGCAGGTTAGTCGAGAAATAAATAAAACCCAGAGCAATTTTAAGAATGTGTAAAAATGTATTTTACAAAAAGGTGTAAGATATAAAGAGGTTTCAAAAGATTCCGTAGAAGAGATATTAGGTTACAAATACGGTATGTACTTTTCAAGGATTTTATTGCCGAGTTAAAAATGAATTTTCAACGTGACGTTAAGAAACGAGACGCAGGTACGCGCTTTCGCCAGGTAAGAACTTTCATCGCGTCTCTCTATACACTTTGAGAAAAGTCGTGGAACTTTTTTGAAAAGTGAAAGCGTGATTCAGTCGAGGAGGACTTCAGTTTGAGAGTTTCGCGCGCAAACAAGTTCTTTTAAACCAAATTTGTCAAAGAAGAATTTTGCGGTAATATCCGATCGGCGATAAAATGCCAGATATATTCACGACCACTTCTCACATTTCGAGTTGCATCGTACGCTCCCTCCCCTATCTCTATTTCTAAAAATAAATTGCATTCGCGAATCGTTGATCGCACCGTTTTGTACCCAAACGTTCTCCGCTGTTTAAATTAATCTTCAGCAACTCGCGAAGCGAAACAAACTGAGACTTTGTACTTCTACTAGCAACGAAAGCAAACGCAAGACATCGCCTGTAAACGGCAACTTTCGCGTGGCAACAAGAACCACACGAAATTATTCTCTTCCGTTAAACAGGACGCTGCTTCAACACGAGTACAACTTTTGAGATAAACAATTTCGGTTGAAACACGAGCAAGGATGCCAGTCAACTTCTTGCCGATATATGTTGGACGAAACGCGATTTTATGGAAATACTTCCTACACGGTGCGAAAGCATTAATCAATGCTAATAACCATTTGCATCAATCGACTATTTTTACCTATTACTGATCGCGTGAAGTAAAATATTTATACCAATATGAAATATATATTTCAAATACCGGTTTTCACAATAGTAACTTGGTGTACTAATTATATATTTCCTCAGCTCGTAATGATTCCAATTAATTTCTTCGAGCAACGCGAGTAATACATTTTATACAACATTTAGTAGTTCGTTATCTGTATCAGAAAATCCACAGGAATATTTTCATCTCAAAAGGATTTTCCGCGTTTCATCAGAAAAATCGGCTTACATCGACGAAGAATCCTTCCGCTGATGAACTGTTTTTACGTCGTTCACGGAAAGTTTGCGGCCTCGTCACGCGGGAAACATTCTGTTATACAGAATTCTTCACTCAACTCCCGATCATCGTTCATCCGCTTATCAGATATCCGATATTTATAATTTCAACTAGAGCCGCGGTACCGCGTTTAATGCTCCAGAGAAATCAAGCAAAAATACTTCAAATATCATAGTGAATCGGTTTAAAATATCCCGTAACGTTTCTGTATTTATATTTTGCGACATTCACCATCCCCCGAGCTGTTGAGGTTTCACAAAGTAAGAACGCTTTAATTATCAATGGGGCGATGTGATGAAACAACGGAGCGTACACGAACATTTTACGACAAAGTTTACCTGCAAATTTTTTCTACTTTTTACGAACCGATTATAGCGTTATCAGATCGGTTTTCCCGAAACGGTTACGATCTTGTCACGCGGCGGCAACTTTTCAAATCGAACGTCGGCAAGTTTATGTAAAACCTGCCACGCGCAATAACAAACGAGCAACATTCCAGGAAATTTAACGCAATTCCGGTAAACAATTACAGGTCGTAATCCGTAATAACGCGCGATAATAACGTAAAACAACAAATGTAACTCAGCGTGTACGGTGAAAACCGTGGATACGTGCCTTGAAACGGAAGAGGCTAATTAAATTGGCATCCCGAACGTTTTAAAATTTATCTGCACGGACGTCCATAAAGCCGTGTAAACTAATTATTGCAGGTAACGCGGGTCGGACAGTCGGAAAACAAAAGCGCGGTAGGGATTATAAAAAATAATCATCTCGAAATTCGTACGATGGAATTGACTCGCGTGTATATTGAATTTGAATCGAACAAAGCTCGAACACTGTTGTTACAACGTATATCTGTACACGCGCTCGAACGATGTTAGATTCGAATTTATTATAAATATATAATATAATAAATCATAATTTTTCGCGCACGGAAGTCAATATTTCATTTGATGAGTTTCGCGATTATTAGTTTACAGTAAGACCTGTTTCCGTGCGGTCCTTTTTTATGCGATTTTATTTTTGTGGGATTTGTTTCGTGCGATTTAGTTTTATGCGGTATATGATTCTCAGCGACGTTGGCACCAGTTTAACGTTTCCTATCAATGTACGTATACATGTTGTGGACGAACTCTGACTACGTGGTTTGCTTGACGACGATATATCTGGACTTCGCGACGCTCCGTTCGTTCGGTGAAAATATCATGATTAATATAACAATAAAATAATAATAAAAATATAATAATATATTAATACAATAGTTAATTAATATAATTTGAGCGACGAGTAGCAGCGAACTATTTAATGTACAATTTGAAAACTTCTCCGTGTATGTACAGTGTAGAATTAAATGTTTTTACAATTTTTCCAGGTCTAATTTAATCATTTAATTTAATTGATAGCATTTTCTCATATATTTCGTAAATAATTGATGTATTTTCTAAGTGCAACTTTTTTTTATGCGGCCCCTATCCATCGCACAAAAACAGATTTTACTGTATATACATAAAACACAGGGTGAGGTAATTAAAAATCAGCGGAAGGATCGACTGCTATTGGCGACAGGAGAGAATTCATGAAAATTATTTATATATCGTAAATGTAACATTAATAAAACGGAGGTAATTGTGTTCGACTTAATTTTCACCGGTCCGTTAGCTGTCGAAGTAATTAAGGATAGATTATATCGTATCGTGCCTGTGTGCACTGCAAGGCGTAATCGATCAGGCGACATCAATGGCCCTAGAGATGGCCAATTAACTAACGAACAAGTGATATTATAGGGATATAATGGAAAATCTAATGATTATTTGGGACGCGCCACTATTACGAAACTGATTCCACCCGTTCTTTGCCCGTTAATGAGTAGATTGCATCATTTGCCGACTAATGAGCGGGCAGAAAAAATGGTTGCATAAAGAGTGGCATCCCTTCGGTTCAGAGGAAGCCTATTTCTGTTCAGAACAAATTGTCACTCCACGTTTCATCGATTGATACTTCCCGTTACCGAGACCATCGATAATTTTTAATATGGTTCGTTCAATTCATTCATATGCCATTTAGTTACATCATTTATAATGATACTGTTACATAAAGAGATAACGTGTATTTAAATGTTATGGTAATATTCAAACGATAAGGGAAATTGTTTCCAGTATCGATTTTATTTGAAATACATGTTTTATCATTAATATATATATTATATTTAAATATTATATTTTTAATTAAATTTGCAGTCCAATAATTAGTACGAAAAATATACTGACTAAGGATGATAACGATTAAGACATGACGTAGAGAAATTAATTTTATGGAGTAGCAGTGAGAGAATTAAGGTACTCCAAAGATTTCAGTGGTGCAAGTAGTATAGAGACTCACTGGTCAGACACAATTCTCACGAGAGGAGTGGCATCATTGTTCAGCTTTAATGCTAAATGATTTTATCGGATGTTCGCATTAATAATTAATTTCTGCAAAGCAGTAAGAGAGATAGTAGAAAGATATCCGACAAATTTCACTAGTGTAAGTAGTATAGAGTGGCACCGGTCAGACAAATCTGACGAAAGGAGGAACTTCGTCGCTTTAATTTGTCGAGATCGCGTTGGAAAAGATAAAAGCTTATTTTAGCAATTTCTGAAATTGTCTGCACAGGGTCGGCTACGATATATGCATTAATAACTAATTTCTGTAAAGCGAGAGTAACAGCAGTGAGATATCTGAAAAATGTCAGTAACGTAAGTAGTATAGAGCGGCACTGGTCAGACAAATCTGACAAAAGGTGCAACTTCATCACTTTAATTTGTCGAGATCGCGTTCGAAAAGATAAAAGCTTATCTCAGCAATTTTTCAAATTGTCTGCACAGGATCCGGAACGATATTTGCATTGATAATTAATTCCTGTTAGGCAGTAGGGTGTACGGTGATTTGAATCGTTTCACGGTTTGAACTTCTCATTAGTAACTAACACAGTTTTCGACTTAGGGCCACGAACTCCCGATAAAGTTCGACGCCGCTCGGTCGTACCATCTGACGTCGGATTTCGTTTAGGGCAACGATCGCAGCCACCGCGTTTGCATCCAAGTTTCATCCCGGCGCGCACCGGGCGACGCGACGCGCCGAAGCCGAGGCGAAATTAATTATCCGTTATGCTAAGACGATACGAACCGATTCGCTCTAACGACACGTGAAACAGTAATATCGCTTGCGGGTACCTATCTGCAGAAATTAATTATGTGCGGCGCGGGTGCACGGTTTACGATTAAAACGCAGTTTGCTACGATCGGAAAACAAGCGTTGGAAAATCTCTTTGTCACGGTGATTGATAAATAACCGAATGTATAAAACCGTCGGAGTTGTGACTCTCGTCGTCGCAAATAAAATCACCGATTTTTCTCGTTGTATCTTGTTTTTTTATTTTTTATTTTTTTATCGCAAGGGATTACTGTATCGGTCGCAGGCAGTACTAAGTGCACCGAATTAATTTGGAACGGTGCTTGTCACCTCGTCACGAGCGGCTCTTTTTGTCCTGTCAGTACCAATGAGGGATCGTTGCACCGCAAATCGAAACGACGATATGACGCCGTCGGGACACAGATTGATGAGTCCGAGGCGTCATGTTGCGTTCGCCACCCACCCAGCTGGAAGCCTCTACGATGTGATTCGATATATCGACAACGATGTATCCCTGTTTCTTTCTTGCCCTCCCTCTCGCATCGCTCCGAGCTCTATCGCGCTCCTCTGCATTCTCTCGTCCCACCGGAATCTCGCGGAATTCTTCTACGATTCTCATCCGAATTTTAAAGTATGCGTAATTTTTTCGATCTATCTACGCGTATAGAGACTCTTACGTCGACTTGTGGCGCATTTTAACAATTTTCGCCTGATTTCGTATTAATGCATTCGTCAATGAAGAATTCGTCGTAGAATTCAATAGGGTAAATGCACGTTGAGCCGAGTCTCGTTTAGTATTTCTAAGAGTACGAGAGTAAATTAAAGAGAAGCGTTACTTTCAGTTATTGCCGAGCAATTCTCAAATCTCCGTTGCTCGGTAAAAGGAGCGCAACGCGGAAACAAGTTCGCAATTTGCGACACACTCTTAAAAGCTGGCCGTGTCCGCGAGGAAATAAAACGCTAGCCGTGAAGAAAAGCAGATTTTCTAGGCTGCTGCCCTAGATCCGGAAGATCATAACAACCAGCGCGGGATTCCGTGAATTTTCTTCCAAATTGGCCGAGAGGGAGTCAACGTTACCTACAATGCTGCTCTGCATTCAAAGACTTTCATATTTACGTCTACACCCAACGAGATATAATATCGCAACTTTTTTATCAATACGTACATCGTTGCATCAATTAAGCCTTTGACTGGTTAAAAAGAAACGATCTTGTAGAAATCATTTCAAATGAATAAATACACTTGCGAATTTATTTTATTTAACTAGATAACTGGATAGTAAAATCAACAGCCAATAGCTCTGCAATTGATTTGTGAGTATCAGCACTGCATGAATACTGATCGAGGGGAGAAATTGGGGCAGATCAAACAGCGATGATCGATACAAATTATCAAATAACAATTATTACAACGATCACGTTGGCGTGTATATCTTACTTGTTAATTGCAGATCAAATATTCGCTTGTTGAAGGTTGGGTTACATCGGTATTAGATCTGGTCCGATTAATTGCGATCCGCATGTTCACTGATTGAAATTACTGGATACGGAATAGATTTCAATTCGAGTGACGAAACAAAAATAAAGTAGAGCCCAATTGGATACAATAATTGTACTAATATTCTATGGGTCATTTATTAAAATAAATATACAATATTATTTTCCTGTTAAATAATTTTGCAAAAATGGAATTTATAAATTGCCTTCACGCTGGAAAGAAGTCATAAGAGACGATGGACATTGTATCTGAAGGTTCGGTTGCATCGGTATTAGATCTGGTCCGATTAATTGCGATCCGCATGTTCACTGATTGAAATTACTGGATACGAAATAGATATCAATTCGAGTGACGAAACACAAATAAAGTAGAGCCCAATTGGATGAAATAATTGTACTGATATTCTATGGGTCATTTATTAAAATAAATATACAATATTATTTTCCTGTCAAATAATTTTGCAAAAATGGAATTTACAAATTGCCTTCACGCTGGAAGGAAGTCATAAGGAACGATGGACAATAAATCTTGTTAAATACATTAAAAAATCGCGTTATTTTCTTCCGTCTCATAAACGGACAGGTTTTCCCGGATAATTGGATGATTTCACATGCAACTTTGCTGTTCCGCTCGATTTCCAAAATAAACGCGGAGGACCGTTCGAGCAACAAATACCCGGCAAACTCGAGGCTCCCTGGCGCTGGAAAATACTGTATCCTGCATCTGGAATCGGGAATGATTTCGGTCAGGCAGGGCCGTAACAATGTCGCGAGACTCCCGCGTTCCGGTGGCGTAATACGTATCTGGGCGGTGTGCCAACACTCCCGGGAACAACGTTCGATCCGGTTCGCGCCGCCCCAGCTCGCCGCGAAACATTGACCTGGTTCGAGGAAAATTCCTCGGCCGAGGGGAAAGACGACGCGGTGTATCGAGGAAAACGCGGATGCCCCCGCATTAAACTTTTATCCTCGCGGTTATCGGGAGAAATATTAGCAGTCGTTTAGAAATTTGCTTGCAACATCGTCGGGAATCGTCCGCCGTTCATTCGAGTCGTTCCCGTTGCACGTCCCGTGGTTTTCGGAAATGCGGTACGAAATATTGCGCGTGCACGAACAGATACGAGCGCGGCTATTAATTTCTTGTTTTTTCATTCCATCAAGCGATGCCGTTTGAATATTTCATATTTTAACGGACAATAATTCGCGTCTCCGAACACTTTTAATACTCGGTAAATATCGCATGAATTTTTCTGACAATTCCCTGCCAGAATGTATTTGCAATATTTTAATCGAGAAATGTGATTGCGATGTCAACAGGCTTTTCCATTTCATTTTTATCTACGTCAATTGACGGTAAATACGCGAACTATGTACGGGAATCGAGAAAGTATACGCAGTTTATTTGTACACGTATGTACCAATCAGATCGAACGAGATTCAAATATTTCTGGCCGAACGTGCCGGCGCGAAGTGAAAGCTTAATCTTTTAATGAAACGAATTTATCAGTCCAGTTTCGCATCTCATTTGATATCATTCATTTCAACGTGATTGAAAGCATTTCGTCCGCGCCGACCAAAATTTGCATGTACTATACAATCCATCGTTCCGTGAAATGAACGTACCGATTCACCTCGGTATGTACGATTTTTATTCGCTTTCAACATAAAAATGCAGAGTTTGGCGTTTGCTGCTTTAATGAATTATTCCCAGTCCAGGAAACATTTTGGGACATCCATCAAACGAATCTTATCGGGCGGTCGCAGTCATAGCCACCGGGGGGAAGCAGTCGAACGCGATGAAAATAATTTCCCAAGCGTCGGACGATTTTCTATCGTCCTAAATCTCGACGTTTAATTCGCGCGAGAAAAAGGATCTAGGCGAGCTCGCGACCCGTGTAACGAGGGAAAAACGACGAAGATGATCGAGGGGTCGACTACCTCGACGAACCTTCGAAAAGGAGAGAGATAGACGACGGGAAAGGAGGAGAAAGAGCAAAACGACATTACTCTGCGCGGTGATGCAAAAACATCGTGGAATCGGCTTCGTTCCGGCACGTCTAGTCGCGTTAGTCGCGACGAAAGCTGCGCAAAAATACATGTTCGCTACCATCGATAAGTATTTTTTTCCTTTTCGGAAAGCACCGATTTATCAAAGAAAATATCTCTATGCGTGCCTCGCCGATTTAAACGGTGATCCTTTTCCGTATAACATAGTTCGTTTATTAAAATCCACGAATTATGATTCGTATTCTCCGAAAATTAATGTATTGTTAACTACTGGACCGATATCAAATGTGTCTTGAATAAAATCGATAGACAATGATCGAGGGATAATGAAAATGATCTCGACGGCGCAAAGTTCACGTATGTAAGTATGCACATGCTATTATTGGTACGTTAGCGTTGGAGCGTTGGCTCGATACGCTGCCTTTGGGAACACTGGAAGCGTTATTGAATCTTCGATCACGATTTCAGGAATGCAATATAACACGAAACTACCAACGTCTTTGGTTTACTGATGCACCGGTGATCAGAACGAATGTTATTTTT
>SHCU01001020.1:0-28061 GCA_004307685.1 Ceratina australensis | reverse complement strand
ATTAAAACTATAGGTGTCTCGATTTACGCTTAATATCGAGGAAGTCGGAGAAAAAGGAACGATTAGGTGTGACCGGCTTCTATAAATATCCAGCGTTCCTTTGGTCAAGTTTTCATGGAAACGATACAGTAATATTCGTCGATGCTTATTCTTACCCCGTAAGATTTACGATCTTTAACCAGAGAAGTTCGCCTGTTTTGATAAAATATCTCGTCTAGCTCGCATCGTAAAATCTTCTTTATCACGTGGTTATGACAAACGAGGAAAATATTCATGTGCCACCTAGAGAGTCTTAGCCTACAAGATGTTAGAATTATACGAATAGTAGAAACTAATTTTAAGAATTAACCAGTTAACTGCGCTTGACGTGTATACACGTCAATTCAAATCTCGTTCGATTAATATTGATAATCCGTTTAAATATAAGGAGAGTCGTACAAAACAATTAATTTCACTGTAATACCTTTCACATGAACTTTGTAGCTTTTCGAGTTTATCCAATTAATTTACAGAGTTTAAGATATTACATTTTTTATATGTTCATAATAGTAGAAAATAAACTTTTGAAATCTAAATTCCGCATTTAAAGGGTTAAAATGCGTCCTCTTATTCTGTGAAAGTAACATGGTAATAAATATCTTGTCTTCCAAAAATGCATTTGGTTGTTTGAGCAGGGACAATTGCTTTAAGAGCCTTGATACCGGAATTACCAATCATGATTATTACAAGTTCAACACTTAAGCAAACCCGACGGTAATCGTTTAGGATCAATCATACGTAACGCGAAGCTATCATCATTGATTTCATCATGGTAAAAGGATCAATCAGAGGAACGATTCGGTCGATCGGCGCAATGACAATAATAACCGGCAGTCAGGGACGGGAAAGAAAACAACAAATCTGATAAGTGGAGCGTGATCGGCAAACCGATGGTTAAAGCATCGGCAGGGCATTTTCCGTCGGAACGACCGAGCCGTAATTGAAGGTACGAAAATACGTCTGGCCGAGTGCAAGGTACGATGGCGTGGAAGCGAAAAATCGCCAGGCAAATGAAGCTCGTTTTGTCGCCAGTAGATCCTCATCTAAATTACAGCGTCGTGCGCGCGGTCGCGTGACGCGCCCGACTGTGCCCGTACCCGCACGTCGATCTTTATCCGCGTCGCGAATCAAGTATGACTGCTGCACCTGTCATTATCCCATTACGCATTTGATTCGCAAACTGTATCGGCTCGTTACGAGACCGACCGCTCGAAATTCCGATCGGAGATCGATTAAACGTTCGCTCCCGTATCGCGGAGTCCATCATGTCCGGTTAACAATTTAAGGATAATGAGGTGGAGATTCGAGGTTCAGATCGCGACGCCTCGTTTGCGATGAAAATTTAGGAGGCTAACTGGCAACCTCCACCTTTGCGGAGGAAAAGTACAGTTGACTCTCCGTTACGTGAAAATGAATATTATTTATAAAGACTCCCGTCATCCTTGGGTTGCCCGCAAGAATTTGAGTCGTTCGTGTATTGTTACTATAATTAGAAGCAGGGCGGACCACTACCACCTCGCATCTCTTTTTCGTATTTTCGTATCTATTTCGTACTTTTGGTATTGTAACAGACCCTAAATGTAAGACGATCGAAATGAAATATCGAAGATATCTGGTATCAAACTTGAGGCTTTAGGTAATCGGACATTTCATACTTAATGACCTAATATAAACGATATAGATATTCTCTGCAAGGATTAGAAATCTATGTCGAATTTTATACGAGAAATTATTTATAAAAGAAATTTCTAGTACATATTTCTATTTGTCTCGAATTAATCCATGTAGCAAACGAGGAGACTGCCACGGTATTATGTAGCTTTTAAGGGTTTGAAACTTTTCAAAGTGTTCTTACTTTATCTGAGAAAACGACTAGCTTAGTCATGTAATGGCTCTACAATTTCGCAAATTGCGCGGGAGCGGTATCAGGAACAGCATTACAAGGCTTGGCTGTCTCGTGTTCCGAGATCATCCTCGGCTCTGAAAGCGGCGAGAACGCACGAAACGTCTCGATTACACGGTTTTATCCGTGAACTCGTTTAACGCTCGCTTTATTCCAAAGGATTGCGTCGATGATTTGCTCCCTTCATGAGAGGGGGCCGCGGCGACCACGTCTCACTTAATCGAGCCAAGGAGAGGCTCTCCGGTGAACTATGTAGAAGCGAATCCGTTGGGGATACCGGTAGGAGAAACAACACGAAGAGGGAGAGGAAAAAAACGAGTGGATAGGTGGGGTCCCGGCGTTGTACAAACTGGCTTCTACTTCATCCAGACATGAACTGGTAAGCACAGGGTAAGGCTACGTGTCCACCATTATCTGATCCGATACAATGAGCTACTATGCGAATTTCTAATGAAGGGAAGTACTTTTAATCATTGAAACTGGTATTACTTCCATGGAAGTAATAGTTGATAGTTGACTTTCCAGCTAGATATTTCATTCTTTTTTTCGACTCAATTAAATAATAAATGAATGTCCGATGTATGTGAACTATGTATGTGTTCGGTCGTTGAAGAAATGATTGAAATAATCGAAGTTACGAGGCGCAAGGACTAGAACTAGATTATTATAGTCTTCTTGCGATTCCGTGAGGATCGGCTGTTAAAGGTGGCACAGGTAAAAAATAAGGTGAGCGTGCGAGACGAAATGCGAGGCACGTCGAACCGCGGGCAGAGGATGAAGATCGCAGAAAGATAACCAGATCGGAGCTCTTCATTCAGCGTTCGGTTAAAAGTCGTTCGGTTGCGTTCGCGCTCCCCTGCGTTGCTCGCGAAATAACCGTGCCACGAGGTGGAAGAGAGTAGACGGGGACAAAGGATCAGGTAAGTGGAACGGGAACAGGAGCTTCGCAAGGATAAAAGAATACCTCTCCGTCCGTTGGTACGAATGACTGAGCGGAGAATCGAGCGCAAAAAAAGTTCGCCTGAAAGGGGTTGCCGAGCGTGAAAAAACGAGCGATGAGGAGAGCTGGTGATATAATGTAACGAGGAGCGTTGGAAACGAGTATGGATAAAATGAACACGTGAGACCAGATAAAATATGAGAAATAACCATAGGTGACAATGACAATGTGGAAAACGTAAACTAATGGATTGGATAATAGAAGAGTTCACGTGAAAGGGGTGTATATTTCCGATATATTTTTTTAAGGAACGTATGATCAACAAAAGAATGGAGGAAGACGGGTGACTTGTACAGCTTCGGACAAGTTCCCTAGCGAGACAATATTCACAAGTAGTAAGAAATCGATTCATTTATGTTTCAGTGCCCCAGGCTTAAGCATTGGCAGCATCACCATATGCCGGAGCATTGAAACATACACGAATCGATTTCTTACTACTTGTGAATATTGTCTTGTTAGGGAGCTCACACATAAGCAGTAGTGAGTTCAGAATAATTGTCCGTAGCTGTACCCCGTTCCTTAGAATAAGACAAAGAAACCGGGAACAAGCGAACGAGGAACGGAGAGGGCAGTCGAAAACGGAGAGAAAGAGTCCGAAAGAGAGAGCAAAAAGGGATCAGAAAAAGGGGCACGGGTATTATTATACATGGTCGGGACTCTACTTCATCGAAACATGAGCGGGCAAACAACGAGCCGGGGGCCCGCGTGTATCCGCCATTGTTTGGGCCCATGTGAGGAAGCACGCGGCCATGTTTCTCCGCATATACCGGGCGACCGGATAAAAAGAGGACGGCGGAAGGGGAGCGAAAGGTGTATGCGAGGTCGGGTGGAGAAGAAGAAGAAAGTGGGGACGCGAAGGTAGGGTGGAGATGAGGAGGCCTCTGTCCCTCGGGCCTCTGGGGGCAACGCGTCGATACACGCACGCCCGTGCCGTTGTGCCCCGTGCGTGTCTTGCACACGTTGGCTGCGGGGACTTACCTTCGCGTCCATTGGGACGTTCATATTTTAATCTGTAGCCAGGTGCGATGTAATTTGCATAAATATTTAATGTAATCTGAAGCACAATTAAACCTTGAAGTTTTGCACGATGCTGTATCATACGTATAAATCTTATCATTAAATTTTATCAGACATCGGTAGGACGTGCTGAACCAACATTCCATAAGTTTTTGCTTGCAGATTTTTATCTTAATTATCGGAATGTAACAATCTATACGCAGTTCATTCGATTCCGAACGTAAACTGTAAATTATTACAAAATCCCGTTAATATGTTTTACTGCGTGAGGAAAGGGTTAAACAGAAAATTCGTGCATCTGAGGTTCAACATGGTTTCCGCGAATTAGATCGCGTTAAAGCGATTTTTCATCGAGCAAATAAACACATTCACGGATATACTATTTACCATAAATTGACACGTACGGTTCGCCGCGGTTCGATCAACCAACCAGGCCAACCGCGTCGACTGAGTGTATGTGTGTGAGCACGGAAAGGACTGGTTCGGTTGGCCAGCTAATTATAACCCATAACGATCGGTCCATCAAATCTGATCACCTGGATGGAGATTCCACGTTGCCGATGTATGAGTGACTACCACCGTGGAGAACCACGGTTACCGTAACTTTACCCACCGTCACGGCAGTGCCACGGCTAAATGAAGCTTTTACGCACACGTTGGATTGAGTTTGTTATGGGATCAACACTTCCACCGGCGTTGGTTCAGCCGAGGTCGGCCATAGCTTAACCGTTTCTCCATCGTGCATGCACCGCCGCGACGAGGGAAGAAGATCCCTTGTCAATGATTCGATAGGCGATAGACAAAATTATGAGCAGGCTCCAGACGTTTATGCAAATTCGATGCACTTGTATGCAAATGAAACTTCGACATTATGTTTTAGAATATTTAAAATTTCCATAAACGCATAAGCGTATTCGCAGTCTGATGAATAAACATGTTAGAGATTTATGGTAGAAATAAAATTGGAGATTACATAGAAACGTACATCCCACATCAAATTACCAATTCATTAACGAGACGAATCAATCTTCGAAATGGTTAAGCAGTAGAATATCTTAATAGGAAGTGGATAAGCTAAATAATTTTTTTACAGTCTGCTCATAAAATGTATTGTGTTTTTCAAATAATAGAAATAAAGAATTTCATTAACTATATTCACTATGAGTTCTAGAGTATCCTGTAGCTTATAGGAGCAACAATTTTGTGGCCGCTGGGGTAGCCAGCCGATAAACGATATCATCGTGCTCCACCCTCGAGTAGCTAGGATTTATCTTGGCGTATGTAGCGTTCATGAATTCGCGTTGGTTCAGCCTCTAATGGTGAAACAAGTTAACCATGGCGGTACGACGAGGGGTGTGTTGCGACAGATGTTCCAGCCCCGTCGTTAAGGGGATAATTGAGTATTGTAAGGCGACAACAAAATCAAATTTCCTTCTGTGTATACACACATTAGCGGCGAATGGATCGTCTCCCCTCTTTTTCATGGCGATCGCACCACCCCTGTCTAAATGGCGAAACAGACGACAGAGGTTTAGGAGCCTCGGGACCTTCCTCTCCTGATCCCCACATCCGTTGTACGAAGAAATAATAAACAGATTTACCACGAACGGATTCTGCGAATTTCGACGTGATTTATGAGATGCACCAAATTGTCTAATTCCAAACAAATGGCTAGAGCTTAGGTACGAAGGCGAGATGGTTCAATTGACTCATGATTTTATTTTACAATTAAACAATCGTTTCAATTTGGAAGTGAAGGTTGTCATTAATATTTTGTCAAAAATTCGTCCCTAAGAAATTCAAACGATTTCATTCAGGACTTCCGAGGCTTCTTCACGAAATCACGGCTGATTTGCACGAAGTCTATTGGGAGACATTCGTCATTTTGTGGCCGACAGATGGGATGCGATTCGAATCGGCGGCGAAACGAATCTGCCTCGGATGGCAGATGTCCCGTGGACGTTCGAATTCTGACGATTCGCGAGGCAGGAGGATCGGTCGGTTCCCGGCGCGATAAAATGTAAATCGTCGGACGTACGATGACTCAAGTCGAATGACGCGGTCGATCGTAAATCACGTTTGCCGGACTACGATTCACTTACCGCTTTTTCTTCAATACCGTGACGCGGTTTGCGCGGCACCCGGCCGCGTAGCGGACAGCCACTAACGTAATTCCAGCCGATCGGTTCGGAGATTAACCCTTAAACGGACGTATTTGTTCTGACGGACACGCGCGATTCCTTTTTCTCGCCTCCGCACGCCTCGCGAGCCATTCCTTTCACGGATCTCCGCCCGTTGCTTTTCCTCGATACTCCGTTTATTAGCTGACAATTTCGAAGAAACACTCGGTTTCCCATCGCATCAGATTTCCGCTAAATGAACGTGGATGCTTTACTTCGGCCTTCGTTCATTCATATCCTCGAGCATACTACACGATTTCTGCAGCAAGATCTCCAGAAAAAAAATATTAATCATGTTATACTGTTTAATCGTGGAAAATTCTATTTCCATTTAATATACAACGTAGAAACGATATAAAATTAATGTGAATTGTAGAATAATTTTATTTTCATCCCTTAATGCCCGAAGACTAACGTCGTCGCGTTTGACGGTGGAAATTTTACCGAAAATCGGTTCCCTCGGTGCTTCTAATGCCACAGTGCCGTCGCTACTAATTGACGCCGTGATGGCAATCGTAAAATCGCCAGAGCAGAACAGCGGGTTACTGTTTTTAGGATCGCAATCACGACGGTCTTGTTACGAGAAAAGCCGGCTGTAGGAAAACAGGAAGAGGCTTCTGAGCTTATAGCTTCTCCGAAGTTCCGTCAGGCGAACCGGTTTCAGACGCTTTCGCGTGAATATGCCAAATAATTAAGCTGCTTTTTCTCCTGCTAAACCCGCCGCCGCGATTTCGCGGAACAAATCATCCTGCCGAAATTTCGTGCTCTCCTGATGTCGGCGATTTCAATTAATGCTTTTTTCACGCGCTTGCGCCTCGCCTAATCGAACCTTGATTGCCGGCCTTGTATCCATCATCTCAAAAATTGCTCTTTGTAGATTGGCTGTGTTAAAGCGCAATTATACGCACACGTGCGTGATGAAATATCCGATGAAACTTCGGTTGTTTGTGCAATTTTCTTTTCACTTAATGCATCCAATTTCGTCTCAGAGTTAAATTGAATATGATATCTATGAGATTTATAAATATGCTGTTAAATAAAGCATTTATGGTAGCGCTTTAAAAAATTTTTCCTTGAGACGTGTAAAAGTAATGGATAAATTCTTCGAATAAAACGCGTGGTCTATAGAAATACCGATTAAGATTGAAGGAAACGATATTTCACATGCGGCAAACTAATAAATTGTGTGTCTTCTTTCTAATTACACCTCGAAGTTCGGGCTAGAGATTGTACAATTATTTCTGAATGCTCGTGGCGCATAGTAATTTACAATTCATTAAGTCCAGTCCCTTTTAACACCGTCCACGTAACGATCTCGTGTAACCTCCCTCATCCAAGCTTAGTTACTTGGTTTTCTTGCGAGTTTCCTCGGGCACGTTGATGACGTGACCGTTCCCCATTACCGTGTTCCCGGCCACTAGCCGCGGCACTCTACCACGCGATCTCTCTGTCACCTAATAACGCGCCTAATCGGCCGATAAGAGGACACGCGAGTGTCGTTGCATAAATAAAGTCAAGAACCACCGCGTGCCTCCCGAGTAAAGTTCGAACCACCGAGGGGTCGCGTCGACTATTAAGCTCCTCGTTAGACTGCTAAGAGTTAACTTCGTAATTAATGTCATCCTACGCGAATCACGGTTATTTAAGAACATTTTAAAACGCTGCAATTGGATCACTTGGTTACGAACATCTTTTTTCTTTTTCGTTCGTCAAGAAGTGAAAACGTTCTCTGCATCCATTTAACTGAATCTGAATAATTAAGAAATAAATGGCATTTTAACCGTTGAACGTGACAAAAACTACACACACACACACACACATAAATATACTTTCGTTTGCGCCCTCTGTCTCATGTAACCTCTCGCATATTCTCGTGTTATTAGCCAGTCTCTCCGCAGAGCAGAGCTCGTCTAGCGTGAACAACAATCTACAACTGTTTCTATTAATCAACGCTTAATTAAATATATATAGTACTTAAATAACATTAGTACGAGTTAATTATAGAACCTAACATTAATCCTTTGTACTCGAGAGGTGACTCACGGTCACCAGTTTAATTTGAAAAATTTAATTCTTATAAGATTTATGTTAATTTAAATCAGAGGAAAAATTGATAGTAATTTTATATTGTACTCGATTAATAAAATTACAACAATATAGGACTCATTGAACAAGTGCTCTTTTTTAAGATATACAAGAAAAATATAGAAGTGAGAAATTCACCAAATAATTGTGGAAAAATTTCTCGAGTACAAAGGGTTAATATAAAAAATCATTAAATCGTAGTATAACGATTAGTTATTTTCAGGTTTTCAATTCGAAGAAGACAATCATTGTGAATGGATTTACCGACGCAGAGCAGCGAGGGCCTCGCGAGAGGAAGAAGGGAAACGACGATATCCGCTTTCCAAATTCGAAGGAGAGTAATGTTGGCCCGGTGACTCGGCAACAACCGATCTCACGAATCCGAAGTGAAGCGAAACACGAATGCCTCGTACCGTATACCTGGTGGTTCTCTAAACGAAAAGCCGAGGAAAGAAGAAGAAGGTGATGCATCGCGGGGCGTGACTGACCGGCCAAACAGGATTTCGTGGCCAGGATTGTGTTTTGACGTGTTTTGACAAACGGGCGCCATTATACCGGCACCGAGCCTAAAGGCGCTTTGAGTGCTAGCCAGCCGAACCGAACGACCTAGGCAGATACTTAGGTGGTCGTGTTCAGCAAACCAGTCTGACGATCCTACGAAACAATTACACCACCGGAAGCTTCTACTTTGCCTCGCACCGAACTTCACTTTTTCAGCATGCTAGTTAGAAGGGATCTCGTTGCTCCGCTCTATCTCTTTTTACTCATTATCAGTATCTGGCGTGCCTCATATTTTATTGCATGATGCGTGCTGTTATTATAATGTCGAATATAAAAAATATAATACACAATAATTACATGATGTAAGAGTATGAATTATTTCATTTTTTCCACTGACACGATAATAGTATTATTTTTGATAAGAATACGTGATCTACTCGTGCCAGCATTTCGTGTTCAATTTATGCAGACGGCGGAAGGAATGAAAAATGGAAACGTCGCGGATGTATCGAACGGGAGAATTCGCTGGGGAATTGAAGCGTTAACTGCGGTGTTACACTTTCAGATGGCACCGAGAGCTAGTCGCTAATTAATATTAATGCGACGCAGCCGCGGAGAGAATTCAATTCTGGAGGCACGAGAGAGGACGAGATAAATTGGTCGCTTATCGCCATCTCGGTATTTCCAATTAATTACGGCGAAGATTGCGATCTTCCAATCGGGAGGATTGAAATAATCGCGGGGTCGGCCGGTAATTAAATTATAAGCGAAGAATTAGCGGGAACTGCGTTGCCCTTTTCTTCCCGACGAGGAGCGTACCGTGCTCCGTTAACGAGCGCTCGATCAAGCTTTTCGTCGATTCTCTCTCGCTCCGCTCGTTGATTATACCGTGCGTGAAAAATGATAGAACGTAATAAATCACGCGCCGCAATTGCGAGTCAATAAACGTAGCCTTGTTGGATGTCACTTTCATGAAATATTTATGACGTCGAAAGTTCAATTAAAAAGTCGAACTATAAATTATAGTATTCCCGATAACATCATATTAATGAGTCAGATATACTTTGTCGCGTTTCAATGAAGAGGAATTATAGCCTGTCTCAAGTAAAAAAATACCGTACACTTTTAATCCGTTGAAAATAATCATGTCGTGGGAAAGTGACTTCAGGTTAAAGCGGCTTTCCACGTGAAAACGTGTTCTCGGTATGCCATATTCGAAACGCTCCACCCTCTGATTTCACGAGAGCGGAACACAGCGGATGATCTTACGAAGATCTGTGAACTGGCACCATCGTCTAAGGGCGGAGATATTCATGAAAATTATATGGGTTGAGCCGGCACTATGGCCATCTCTTAATACCTGCCGCATCGAAGTTCCTAAGGGAATTAACCTCCTCGCTCCACCTATTCTATAGAATTCTACGTGCTTTTTAGCAAATTTCAAAAATCTAGAGGAAGAATGTCTAGCAGCGAGAGGGATACGTATCACACTGCGTGCTATCAAAAAATTGTTGACGCAAAGAACGATCTGCTGATTGATACATATAAAACTCTATTTATCTTTTCAGTTTGCATCGTCGAAAATGATTTCTCGTTTTATCTTCTTATTTATTAATGTAACTCAAATCAAAAATAGAATTAAGATTTATAATTCGTTTGTATGTAAAGTAGAATAATTTTAGTATCAGTTTAAAAAATGTTTTAATTTTTTGTATATTTATAGCAAAATGAAGAGACTTCTGGTTTTATCTCCTTATTTATTAATGTAACTCAAATAAAAAGTAAAACTAAGATTTATAATTCATTTGTATGTAAAATAGAATAATTGTAATATCAGTTTCAAAAATGTTTTAATCTTTTGTATATTTATAGAAAAGTAAAGAATGACGTACCAGCTTACCTCGGAAAGTAATTGTGTCCAACAAAAGATACAGCTTGGAGGCGGAGGGATGTCGTAGGGTGATGAAAGAATAGGGTACAACAGAGTGTTTTTTCTATCGTCTCCCTCCGAGCACAGGGAGAAGAGAAACAGCTGTCAAATTCTCACTACTCTCTTTGGATTCCCTACATTTCGCTGAGTCTTCAGCATTCTAGTCGATGCTGCCCTCTATTCGGAGCTTCTTGCATCAAGAATACTCGATCCGCTTATGAATTCCACTCCGCGTTAAATTACGATGAAATTTGATTAATGATATCAAATCCTTAATATGATACACTAAACTCCTACGAATGTCTCATGTTGATAATAAATGATTCAATTCAAATTAAAACAGTAGATCACTTTCAATTCGCATCAATTAATCTCATTTGCATCCAGCGTACAATATTGTATTATTCAAGCATAATCAATCGGCAACGATTTCCTCAGCTCGTTCAGATCATTACTAATTGTAAGACCAACTCGGATACAGAGCAAACACTGTCCACGATAAAGAGTAAATTAACGGTACGAGCTCAATGGAGCAGGAAATCTGTTGTACGATTCAAAATCGATTTTTCCCCTGTGGTTAATTACCATCGCGGGGCCGCAGGAACGTATCGTCGAAATTTACGAGTGTCGAGCGGCCGGGCAGTAAACATTCGAGTCGAGCAAACGCGAAAGGAGCTTGCTTAATTTCCCTTAACGACCGGCCCCGGCTCGACGGTTATAACGGCTTCGAGAGAAGCCGGCCGTAATTACGAAGTCACGGAAACGTAAAAGTTCTGCAGCGCGGCATCGCGGGTTTAATCACCACCATATTGAGGCTCGATCTCGTATGCAGAAAAAAAGCGACCGGCTACCGGTCTTCCGAGGGACGCGTCGCTCCGCTCTACCACCGGATCGGCGCACCCGGTGCTGTTCGCGCGGCTCTTTCCTAATCACGCTTGCAAAGATCCCGTGCTGTGCTCGATGCTAATGCTAATGCGTTCTCCCGGCGACGCGACGAGATGTCAGGACCGAACGCGCGTTCAACTGCCTCGCAGGGCGTACCCGAACGATCGTTAGAACCGCGCACTCTTACATGCTGCCGGTAATGAATACATACTTCGAGCCGGGAGCTTGTAACGCGTATGCGCGAGATTTCTGGCTTTGACTCCTTCATTTCGAACTTTTCACCGTCTAACGGACAACAGGCAGAGGGATATTCCCCCCTTTTTTGTTTCTCATTCGTCGGGATAAAGTAGTTTTAGAGAAGGCGATACGTTAATGGCGCCGCGAGAGAAAAAGGGAATGGGGTTTGGGAAAGGTATCAGTGATGGTCAGTGCCGGCGGATCAAGGGAAGCGTGTCATGGTATCGGAAGATAAAAATCGACGGGTTGCAGGCGTACAATTCCACTCAGCTAAAACGGCGCCTTCATATATTCTAATAGTGGCCAAATTATGGTTCCTATAGACATTTAATGCGCCTCTGAGGGTTGGAGAAAGGTAACAGAACATGCGATAACGACAGCCTTTCGATCGGTTCAAAGTATCTGATTTCACACGTAATTTTCTCGAGAGCGAAAGGACTTTATTCCATATTTTCAACTTAGTTTCTAGCATTTCACCACCGTTGGTATATTCTATGAAACGTCGAGAAATTGAATTTTCCTTTCGAATCGCGAGAAATTGTATGAAATTGTTAATCGGCGCGGGAAGACACAGGATGGATCGTGTTCGAGACTTATTTACGATATTTACCAGTTGTGTAGCGGTGACATCAATGGCTGGGATCTCTGTGGACTGGCTCGGATCCAGGTATACAACGGAGCGCACCCTCCTTTTTTCTTCTCTTCCCTTCGAATCGTATAGATCTTTTGAAAGGTCCGCACTTAATAGACCCCGGGGATCCCGACCGACTTGTTTGGACGTTTGCGGTATAAACAGAGCGACACCTGGTGATCTATGCACCGAGGATGAAACGAGCCGAAAAACGCGAAACTCCGACAGCTTTCGGCGTCCAGGGTGGGCCCAGCCTCACAATACACGTTGTACAAGGGATGCGAAAAAATCGGTCTCTCTGTTGCCACCGATGTTAATGGATTGAGAAGCTAATCCTGTTTCCTCAAAACTCGACTTCTTTCCACATCACGCTTAATTTCAATTCTGGTATCTTTTGATTACTTGCACAACGTGTACATCTGTCTGCCTGTGAATCGATATCTATTTTATTCGTACGTTCTCATATATAAGAAAATTCCTATGATATTAACCCTTTGAGCGCTATGAGTTCATGTTGCTTAATGAAATTTTTGTTGCTTGTGTTGCTTAATGAAATAAATGGTTATTAAGGCTCTTGAGGTCGCTACATAATTTATTTCAGTTGTAATCAGTGTATTCTGCAATGAAAATTCTGGTCAACTTTTAAAAAGTACGTAGCCCCTAAGAATTTTTGTAAAGAGTGACCAGTCCACGACGCAGGTTTAACGTAGGATAACGTAGCTCTCAAAGGGTTAAAATCAAAGCTCGAATTCATTTTGTAGCCTACGTTTAATTTCATGTCGAGATCACGATCACGTTCCAAGAGTTAGATCGTTCAGAGAAGCTAGCGGGCAATGGTGAAAGAAACAAAATGTGTTATCGCAACGGGAGGTGCATGTAGCCGCACCTCGAGTTCGCTTAAAGTAAGCTATTAAATTCTTCAAATAACCCGCCACAGATGAATGCGATTGGCAATTAGGCGCGGCTGCTTTTCATGTAGACGAGATTATTCGAACGAAATCGGTAAGAACAAGCGAGGTACGCAACGGCGGAGAGACGCCCCGAGAAAGAAGGCCGCGGCGTTGCATTCCTCCGATCCTTCTTCGGCATTCTACCGCGATTTTTCCTTCGCCACGGGCCCACCCCCTTTCCCTCCCAGAACCCCGACTAACTGCCACACAATTGGGAACGGTTTAATATATATTTAGTTGCGTGTCCTGCATAATATTAAGAACGTAACGCGTTTTATGGCACGGCCACCCAGGATGCGTTCCTCGGGCCTTCGAACGATCCGCAAGAAACACCCGCCCTATTGACGATTCCGTACGAGCCACGGCGTGAACCTCTCATACGTTTGTGTAATTAATGTCGTGCGACGAGACGCGCGACGGTGTAATAAATTAGTTAGCCTGTCACATTTAATTGAATGAATCCCTCGCCTGATCATTTTTCTCGCGGGCAACACTCTTAGTGTACATACACTTTGTTACTCGTTTTCTGTATTACACAATTCATTAAGGAGTAACGTCACTGTGATTTGTCAAATTTTCAGTACGTTTGTAGAAATTCGTTTTAGATAGATACGTACAGATTCATTTGCTGCATCTATTTTTCATATGCGATGTTCAAGATGACAGGGTGTAAACCTACAGGTGGGCAATAATTTAGGATCATGTTCTACGGCCCCAAAATAAAATGAAAATGAAGAGTGACAAAACTGCGTTTGGGCCATCATTAACCCTTTAACTTACAAATAAAATGAAATTTGTGCGAATTTGACTTAAAGTGAATGACACCTCCCAGACGTCATTGTAAGTCAAAGGGGGTACCCTTCAAAATTCGGCAAAAATTGAAAGTCTTCCGATCGGGTTGAAAATGTGCTCAGATACTCTCCTTATATGTATAGTAGAACATTTACCCAGGTTCCCAGATTTTTCTATACATTAGATTCCCAGAGAGAGCATTTTGAAAAGATTTGGCAAAAATTGAAATTTTTTTATCACTCTTCATTTTTGTCTTATTTTGGCCTGTAGAATACACTCTTAAAATATTGCCCACCTGTAGGTTTATACGTTGTATAAGTTTTAATGTAAGATAAAAATTGACTTTTTTAATGAATCAGACTGATATCAATTCTCAATTCTGTACTCATTATAACATAATGAATTTAATACAATAAATCTGACATTTCACTAAGAATTTTCTTCGTGCTGTACACTATCTCTTTTTAAAACTGCATTCTTCGTGACACGAGTACGTAAAATACGTACGATGAGAGAAATTAAATCGATGTTGCAAGAGATTCTACAGTTTCCGTGAGGCAACGCTCTTAATCTTTCATAACTCTTCCCTTATCATCTCGAGAGTCACGTTGGATTATTTTCGTCAGACGAGACAATCGGTGCCGGCGGCGCATGCGTCCATCTAGAATTGCACTTTTATCTAGTCACTTAAACATCGTGTCCGGTGTGACGCGACCACCCAAGGTGTTTGTATCTCCGGCGGTAAGGTACACCGATGTCCGGACGTTTCTCAAGGTTTTCACGTATCACGGAATGGCGTTGACAATCGCCAAGCGATCGATATACGAGCGGTGACGCGAAGGGAACGAGAAAGGGACGGAACGGAGACAGAGACGCGGTCTCCGACCGTAGGAGGTCCTCAATTTCGATTCACGACGGTCCTGAGGATCTTGTCCTGGGAAACCCATAAAAGGTGATCAAGTCGTGCTGATCCAGAGACATCGGCCGCGCCACACGTAGCTCGTACGTCGCTACGAAAACGTGAAAAAAATTTGCCGCTGCGTTCCGCTCTCGGTGGGACGAGCCTCGTTTAAATTCGTGGACACCGCGTTGGGAATCGCAATGTAAAATCATGGAAATTATCCTTCACATATAGCTCGAGTCCTTCTCGATTCTTTTATAAACGTACGAGAGAATAGATAACATGCCAGGTACTGTAAATTCTACGTACATACATTGTACACAATCTATACGCATAAAATGTTCTTACAGTAAAATATATTCGTGCTTATTACATTCCACGAATAGTTAAGGAAGAAGTATTCGAATTTAGAGCTATTTTTAACGTTATCATTAAAAATCAGAAGAACGTGGCGCGACCCACGCGCGGTACCATGTATCAACACCAACGTGAGGAAACTTTCTCGCATTCCATAGAATGCCTCCCAAAAAGGTAAAAAAGGAAAAAACGTAGAGAAAGAGAAGATAGAAGAGCCGGTGGGTGGACGGTTGTAAGAGGACGACGACAAAGGGGAAACAATTACTTTATTTTGACTTGGTGGCTGGCTCTGGTCGATCTTTGAGTCTACCCGCGGCCCTTTGTCCCCTCGGCACCCTCGTTGCGGACGTGAAAACGCGGCAAAAGAGGCACCCGCAGCGCGTTTACCTGTTTCGTACCTGTCAACCCTGCCGGAAGATCACGCCGATCTCCCGGATCGCGACAAATGGTCTTACGACGATCGGACGCTTTAACTCCGTGCCGAATTCTAGGGTAACCGCCGATCGCAGCTTGTAGGCATTACACCTAGCCCCGGAGTTAAAGGCTGCGCGCCATCCAGCGACCGCTGTACCGCTCCTTGAAATCTCCGCTTCCTCCTTTCGAATCACGCAACGTGTTTGCAAACAATCCGTTCCTCGAAGATTTATTGTGTGCCGAGGCGACGCGCGCTCGCTGAATCTTTAAAGGGGTGGCATTTCGAGTCGGAAATTTTCGAGGGGGTAGAACATATCTCCGCTTCGGTAGCAGTTCTATCTTTTGTATGTGATCGAATTCAGAAAATATAACAACTTTTTGAAAAGCATTTAGGATTGAATATTACAATTTTTTAAAGAAATAATTTTGGTAAAATTATGAAATAAGTTTTTTTGGTAGAGATAGAGAGATATTAGATTGGGGGATAAGTAAATATTAGGTTGGGGGATAAGTTCGTAGTGTTTTTATATTTTCTTTCGTTTTACAACGATTTTTTTGCTGTTTGACAAAGTGGATAACATTCATTCGATAAAGCTCTTTGTGTTCTACAAAACTGTGCTAATCATCTTTTTGAATAATTTAATTTTGTATGCTTTTGAGGCTTTGAAATTGAATATCCAGGAAGTAAAAAGCAACATTTTCGACACCTGCTCTTCTTCGCTTTTCATCGAGGTCAGAAAGCTGCTGAAGCAGCCTGGGACATTTGCAACGTATACTGAGACGGTGCTATAGGCATACAGCATGGAAATCGTTTGCAAAGTTCAAAAATGGCGATTTTGACATCGATGACACGCTTCGCAGAGGAAGACCTTCTGAATTCGACGAAGAGCGTCTCAAAGCACTTCTGAAAAAGGACAGTCACCACACAAGTCGTGAATTGGCCGAAAAAATGAACTGTGATCATAAAACGACTCTTAATCACTTTCATATTTGATAAAAACGCTAAGAACTTATTCCCCAACCTAATACATATGTATGTGTTTTCATAGAATTTTTTGACTCCTCATATTTAGATTCGTTAGCGTTGGAAAATTCCGGAATGTTTGTAATTCGACTGGACAGTTAAATGGTTTGAATGGAATCTCGAAAAATTCCCGCATCTAATTCGTGGCAACGTGAGAAGACCTTAAAGGACCGCTTCAAATGGAAATTCGTGAAGCCGATACGGAGTCAGTTTTCATGCTTTTCACGCGATTGAAATCCGTCCAGAAAAAAGCACGGGACGAAACCGGCTGACACTGAAAAATCGTTTCGGACGTCGCGTTGGTCTATTTTGCAACTGAAAGATCCAATTTCGAGGGTGGGCATCCTGACTCGGAATCCCGGACGTGTTTAGTTTAACAATCGACTCGATGAAGATTTACGGCTTAGCAACCCATATAAAATCATATAAAAACTGGTAGCATGTACGTAACTTCAAAATGTTTTAAGAAAATTTTATTTGGAATAAAATTTCTTATGAATGCGATGAAAGAGAAGATCACAGAATACTATGGTGCGTAAATTCTAATACAATTATGAAAAAACGGTTGAGATTGGGCCTGTTTTGCGCCCGACTGACCCAATTTCAATAACGTTCACGAAAGCCGATCCCATCGGTGATTTTGCGGCCAGTTCCCTCCTCGCAAATGCGTTCTGCTTTTCCACGGTGACAATCTCATTGACTTTTTGTCACGATTCGGTATTGTGAATCGACTCGGGATTCCCGCAATGCAATTATGCGGGTCTTTCTTAAGAAAGGACTCGTGTTATGCTAAACGAACCGTTTAAAAGTCGTTCCCCCGTATCTTGGATTAGAGTAACCAGGCCTCTTTGTGTTCTCAACCGTACGTGAAAAGGTGTTTCACCGTGAAACGAATTCTATCAACTGGGGCGCAACGAGACGAGAAAAGCAATTAGATCGATATTATCGATAGCGCGTTTCGATTTCACGTGCACGAATTAAATTTAAAAACAGATGACATCGTATGGACACATACAAAATTCATATCTTTCACTATGAAAATTATTAAAAGTGCCTGACATCATTTCAAAAAATAAACAGGGTAACAAAATGACGGGATGAAATTCGACCGGAAAATGGAATCGCGCTTCACCCCCATAGAAAATGGCAATATTCTCCACCTATAAACAGAACTGACATCGTTGTGGATGGTGAGTAACCTAATCAAAACTTTACGTACAATTAATAAATCAGTTTCTGTTACAAATCGAATCTCCATTATAAATTGATTCAAAACCTGTTGATATGAATTTGATCAATCGAGAGAGCGTTTAGTTAGCAACGACTGCGATTGCTCGTTAGCAGGAATCAAAACGAGGATGCTGTGCATCTGCTTTCTCTCCAACTTCCGGCATGATCGGTAATCACTCAGAGTGTGGTCGTTACCAGTCGGCGATCACAACTCCTCAGGTAGAATGCTGCCCTCTGAGGAAATGCAAGTACGCGAAGTCGCACATACATTACTCGCTTTGCAACACTCAGAGGTTGCTTAACAAGATCCAGTATTTGAAGAGGAGCATTCAGGACTTGGAAACCGCCCAACGACAGATCAGACCGGTGAAAAAATTAGTTTTAACGATTCGTCAAATCTATGTCTGTTATCCATTGTCATACGTAATTTAATGATGAATTTATTATAATTGCCGATGAAAATTGAATAGGACATTCTTGGAAAGAAAAATGTCCCGTGTCAGACTCAGGACATCTCGCACACGCAGCTGGGAAGCGTTCAAGAGGTAGTGAACAAATGCATCATGGAAATGACTAGATTAAAAAACTTTTTGGACGATGAAAATTGCTGGTGGAAAATCTTCAAGCAGCGGGAGTTCACCTGTTGCGAGCAGAAGTTACCGCATCTACACGGATTTCTGGATGGAACTATGGTCACTTTGAAGATGATGGAGGAACAGATAATTGATGTGTGAAATTCATCATGGTAAACTCAGTAAACTACTCATAAAAATAAGTTTCAATTTTAGCCTAGCAAGAGTATACCGAGGACTTCGTCACCGTTGAAATCGAAATCTTTCACGAGCTTGGATTGCAAACCACTCTGTCACAAGGACGAAGAAATTCCAAAGACATTCAGAGATTCTTCTATTAATACTACTCGAAGCATAGAGTCTGATTATATGAAGTTAGTACGTTATAGCTACAGTTAATCTAATCTTAATTTTTATTACCTTCCATAATTTGTTACCAATTACAATTCCGTAGAACTCTTAAACCTTGCCCGGATCATTGCCCTAGACCTTGCAAAATGCACAGACAAAGTTCGATAAGAGCTTCGTTGTCGAAAGCGGATTCAAAAATTGATCAAGCAAGTGAATCGGAAGATGAAGATAAGAAGTCTGAAGAAGTACCTGAAAGCCCAGCTGAGAAGGCGCCTGAGGTAGAATTCGAGGCACCTGGAACAACGAGACCAAGAAGTCTATGTAAACTCGCAGACAAGTAAACTCATAGTAAATTCATAGACGAGTAAAAAAGTAGTTCTTCCTTTCTAGCGGAATTACCAGGAGATACTTGGTTGAGTAAGAGCGTGCTGGATGTAACCAAGGATGAAAGACCGTCTATTACATTTACCACTGAGAACATGGCAAAGAAAGCAATCATACAAGCTGATATAACCACTTCGATGTATTTAATACCTGTACTATTCCAAATTTTTTCTTTTAAATTAGATCATTTTTATTTTAATTCAGTTACAAAGAACATTAATATTTGTATTATTTAGGATGCACCATATAAGAAAGTGAGGCCATCGAAAGATATAAGGAGCTTAATCGACAAGGCTTTCCCACTGACTCAGAGAAAATCAGCTTCGAGGAGTAGCAAGCCAAAGATAAAGAAACAGAGTCAACAGATGGCCACGGATAGGAAATAAATAAAAATATACGAGACAATTGACGCTCGTCTGTTCTGAATGGCACCGCACTGTCATTAAGCAAGATTCTTTATCGCTTTAATCGGAAAAATTTCAGTTAGTAATTTATGCCCTAATATTGTCACAACATGCTCCCGTTTCTGATTACGCGTCTCATTGGATAATTTGTGCCGCAAGCTCTTCGAGAGCTTTAAAAAACTGAGAAGAGCATGGAGAAGGATGAGAGCACCACAGAAACAGGAGGTTAGGGAATTGACATTTTATCTTATTTATGTAACATGTGCTTCTTTTCCTTTGGCAGATAAGGTTTCTTCATTAACCATTTACTTGCTTTTCTTAATCTAAAATGACGTGAGAATTGTTTTGATCGACTAATATTTAATGTCCAAAGGAATATGATAAGCTCATCATAGTAGCAAGGTGTCCTGCACCTTCTACCACGCAAGATCTGAGAATGGGTACCAAGACAATAATAATATTTCGCGAGTGGGCAATACTGCGAATGCCGGCTTCAAGTTCTGAAAGTATGCTATCTGCTGAGATCGATTACTGATCTAGAATTACGTAGAGATATTTAAGTGAGCAACAAATATTAAATGTTACGGGTAGAATAAATTAAAAGAAATTTTTAATTCGAAGTTCCTCACCCAGCGACATCGAGAAAAACAAAAGTAGTAAAGCGTCGTAAAGTCCCACAAAGATGAACAGCTAGATTATTCAAATGGTACTGTATCATTCTCGAGTTTGTGAATAAAGCGGCACAAAGGTCAGACGTGTGACAAAGGGAGAAATTTAAAAAGACGGACGGTCATCAGATACAAACAAAACTGGACAGGTTTTACTTTGTACGACATGGATGAGAATCAATCGAGATCTACCGATGAACCTGTTTGCCTTCCCAAGAGGACCGAGGAGTTACCGGGCACAGAAGAACTCGATGCGAGACTTTATTTGGAACAGTGTCACGCGAACTCGAGAGAGTTCAAAATAAAATTTAATAAACCGATTCTCTTCCGTCGCGGTTGCTCGAAACATTGCTCCGGGTACAACCGAGATCTTGACAGCTCCAGGTACACAATCCTGTTCCGTTGCTTCATCGGCGACTTGCGAAGATAATGAACTGCGTAAAGTGATGTTTCAGTTTCAAACTGACAGTTTGCACGTCGAGGAGGAATAAATGGGCGAGTAGGTTAAAAAGGAGCAAGAGAAGGCTGCAACAATTTTCGAATCAGATAAAAGTGTGTTTGTCGTCGAATCAGATAAAAGTGAGATTTGTTTACTCCGTTAGTTCTTTTTAATAATTATAATTTTCGTTTATTTCATAGAAGAGAACTAAAAAGTCGATGAAGAAAATTAAACAGATCTATCGAAATATTGGAGCTAAGAGGGCTATGGGTTTCGATTGCGATCTCAGGAGATGTCAGAGCACGATCGTAGAATGCAGCGGGAGTTCCTGTACGAAACCTAACATGCTTTTTAGCAAGTTTTACAAATTGAAGGAAAGAATGCGCAGAACCAACGAAGATCGCACTGCGTGTTGTTCGACAACTGGTGACGCCTGTTGCGAATTTAAAATAATGAAAGAACAATCCGTAGGAACTAACGCGGTGAAAGGTACTAGTACGTAACCCATGGAACGTCAATGGAAATATTAATTCGTCCCGTCTTCGACGCGTCTGTCTATCGCATTATATTCAATATTTTATCAACCAAAAAAAAAAGTAAAATAAAGAGGATTATCAATTTATAACGAACCAAACCAGTCTCACTCCGATCTCATCTACTCTTCCTGCGTCCGCTCGTTATTATATTCATACGTACGAAACCTTTACTAGTAAACTTGAAAAATACGGATTAATTTCCTTAACACGAAGCAGTGAGTAAAGTGTATTGAACGCATTGGTTTAGAACTCGTTTTCCTAGGGTATCGAAGGAAAAAGGTAGTTCGTGGACTCGCACTCGGCGACGCGTGTAACGCAGGGTTAATTACCCCATCCACCCGAGTCTAACAACCTCCAGGCTAGACGAAACAGAAAAACGAACAGAGGAAGTGGAACTCATAAAGAAACCTCTCTTAAAATTGCGCCGCGAGTTCTGGTCGATATCAAACAAGCACGATGCGAGAGTGCGAGGAAGGGAGCGGAGCGTTGCGTATTAATAGAGTACCACTTAGGCCACGGCGTCCTTTCCGGCCTTCCCGGTCTCTTAGCTTTTCTGCCATTTCTCGCCTATTACGTATTTAGCTCCTGCGTTCTAATAAGCGATCGTCCCGGGGGGTTCGGGGAATAATCAGCGGGTAATCAATTTGTCGACGGAAAGTCGGCGAGATTGACGAGCGAGATAATCGCGGATCGCAAGACCGTTCTGATGATTCGATAATACGCCTTGTTGGCCAGTCCTCTCATCTCTCGGCAATATGTGTACCCACTGCCCCCAGCGTGATACTCTCAATGATATATATCCAACGAAATTAGTAGGCTGCAGATTTTATCAGTTTAGAGATAATGCGTGGAATGCAATGTGGATTATAGTATTTTCTATTATTTTCTCCTTGCAATAATTATACTCAAAAAATCAATAATTTATCTTGCCAATTGATAATATTACCTGATGCAATTATATGTATAATCTTATAGATCATTATGTATAATCTTATAGATTTAAAAGTGTAAAGTAAATCTGAGAATAGATTTACACCGTTGAGTCTGATTAGAGACTATTTGTCGCTGGGTAGCAGAGTACGTAGGCAATCAGAAGTGAAATAAAAACGAGACCTCGTGCCGGTCGATGCGCTCCTTGGTTACGTGGGCGCTAAGCAGCGATACATCACCGTGCCCCGGTATTCATCAGGCAAATCGACTTTTATTGCTTTATAGCGGCTGTAAGCCGAGCGTGGCAAGGCCACCTTACCGTGGCGTACATGTAATCTGGATGTAAGGAGCTCGTTATTACGCCGGAGCCATTCACAATGCGATTCCTTCCTAACGATGAATCGCATCACGGATCGGATAGAGCCTGGTTGCTGGATTAGCTGTCGCGCAACTTGACGATGTTATCGCTCGTACGTTTTTAGCTTCTCTCATTTATACGACCGATATCATACTTCACGATGCGCCGCGATTATGCTCTACAGATCGAGCTGCTATACAAATGTAATGTCATAGATCTAATTATTATTACCGAGTATTGAACCGCTGGAGAATTTATTATTGTTTTGAGGAATAATGCAAAAAGAATATTGAAGCTACAAATAAACAGAGATTTCATCTTTTAATACCAGACTGCAAACATTCAAGTTTTCATAAATTCTGATCAATTACATTTACGCTGGATATAAAAAAAAATCCAGTTGACGTGGATAGCGAGAGACAAAGACGAGATCTTTCGTTGAAAAGAAGGAAGTCTGACGCCTTTGGACTTCGGATGTCACGACGTTATTTCTTTCTTTGTCAGGCGAGCTGTCAACGTTGAACCGCTCAATCGGCGTGATTAACCTTCGGCAGACCCTGTCGAGGACAATTTTCCACGATCGCGAGTTCATTTGACGGCACCCTCCTCTCTCTGGTACGCGTATCACGAACACGAACCGAGCCAAGCATCGGGCACTGGCTGGCGTGTTTTCCTTATTGGTTGATTGAATAATACATGGAACCGAATGGTATTAGAGCGGAGCGGAGTCGCAACACGCGATACCCATGACGCCTGTCATGTACCGTGGGTCATGCGTCACGATTTTGACGAGTTGTTTAGGGCCCCCGACCGATTTATCGACCCGGGATGGAGACCGTTCCGTTTAAGATCCGCGCCTCCCTCTCTTGCCAGTACCGGATTAACGTGGCGAGACTATTTCCCACCATGAGGATCGCTTAAAGAATTTGATATACCAAAACCATATTTGCGGTAATTAATTTTAAAATTAAAAAGTAGGAAACATTAATTACATTAATTTTTCACAAGCAATTACTTATAATCTCAAGTGTGTTAGGAATTATTTTATAAATGGGAAGATTTTTATATTACTACATTAAAACTTTTTTACAAATTAATATTTGAACATTCTTGTATATCTTTAAATTGGCATGATAAATATTTTAGGTCGCATGAAACTCCGTATTAATTATTGTATGAGATTCATTAAGGCTTTGAAGTGACACAAGTTAAGAATTAATGAAAATCTACCAAAATTTCCCGTGGCCAATTACTAAGGAGTACAAAAGAGGCGGCCTCTTGACGCAGTGCAAGCCGCTCACCGTATAAATCACAGTGGAACGCACGGCTCATTATACTTGCAGGCACTCGTGTAATTGCGACGGGCGTGTCCACGAGTATTTACCCGTGCAGATCCGCGCGACTCTCATCTCTCTGCCGACAGGCAACGTTTTGAATCCGGTACATCCCGTGGACCGGAAACACCCGACCGGATATGGGCGTAACGTGAGCCACGGACCTTCAGTTCATTCTTACTCAAATATTATACGTTAGTCAAAAAGAGAAAATTTCAGTTCTACGTGGAGTTAAAATTCAAGAAATAATTATTTAATGTTTTAGTAATGAATCTACAATATTTTATTTCATTGCCAAAGTACAACGCCAAAGATTGACGACAGAAACTATGGTCTTTTCATTCTCATCGTATATCATAAATGATATGGCTAATCAAATCAGATTTTAGCATAGAAATGCATATTAGTTCCTATATTTTGTACATTTGAATAAAGTTTTTTATTTGCAGCAGAAATGCAGACACTTTGATGTTTTGAAACCCGATTTTTACATGAGAAAAATCGACGCGACGATAACTATAAATAGATGAAGACTGCAAAATTAAATTATATGACGTTAAACAGGTTGTAGCATAAATTCTAAGGATTTATACGAGGAAACGAAGGAGTAAAGATGATTTATACGCGTAGGTTAAGTTTCCGGTTATGAGTTTTGGTTAAATGCGAAATACTCGGCCGTGGTTTCCACCGTGGTTTTCGCCAGCGATATTTACGGTTCATCAGCGAAACAATGACGAACAGCTGAATAAACCGCGCGGAACAATAGAAACTGAAACGAATCGTCGAACTAGCTACTATTTACCTGCAGTGAGAACTATTTAAGTTAGCACAGTGGTATTGATTTACACAGGGTATTCGTGAACGCTTTAAACAAATCGCTTCGCAAACATGCCTGCGTAAGCTTTCACTTATAAACTTCACAAATAACAACTCATGATATAATAGCGTTTTCTTTTATCGGATAAAATAAGAAAATGCATAGATATCAATCTTAGCGATTGTATGAGTCTTTAAATAAAAACAATGAATAAGAATTGAAATTCTCCGAAAGAAGAATTGAAGTTACCAGGCATTGCATTAATAAAATATTAAAAATTTTTACAAATGCACACATAAAATGATAATAAAAATTCCATTATTTATGTTAGATATTCTCCTCGTCGAATTGAAGGATTGGCCTTTCAGTGAGTCGAGTTGAAATCTTTCCATGCCCGTTTCCAAGGTTTCTAATTATAACAATAGCCAATTGGCTGTTAGAATTTCTAGCACGTGTCACAGAGAATAGAATAACTACGTGTTTCGTTGGTTTCCTTGCTATAAATTACGGGCAATGTGTTTTGCCACGCGGTTTACAACCCCGTGAAACCGAGAACCGTGCCACAATCAGCCACAAAACAGTGGATCGTGAAATGTATCCGGGCCGAACTGCTCGGTGAGAAAGGGGAACGGCCACCCGCGGTGTTTTACACCGAAGTTCCGCAATTTTCACGCTTTTCCCTTGTTCTCTCCCCTTTCGCCCGCGTCTTATGCAAATCGGGCGTCGCCAGGGCTAAACACGCTTAGCGCGAGTTTAGCCGAAGCCGGGCCTCTTGTCCATCATATTCGTCATGGGTCGTTATTCAACGTTGACCAGGCACCAGTCGACCTTTCTGAGGCTCTTAAAGCTCAGGCTTTACGTTGCTTATTAATACATACCCCACGATTTATCGGTCTTATCTTTTTAAAAGAATTTATCTTTCTTTCATAAAAATTATTTAAAAACCAGAGGAATTTGGTATTTAATTAAATCCTTTTCTATGAATATTTAGGACTTCCATTATATCATACAAATGAATAGATCTTTTATGATCAGGAAACGAAAATTATGAAAATTTATTCAACAATAAAACCAACGAATCAGAAAAATTTTTAAAATATAATCGTTTTACGTTTCAACAAAGTATAATAGATTTTCGAGGATTTAACCCTTTTAAGCAGGCGTCACTCAAACAGGCGGAAACATCGCCGGGGATCAGTCTGTAGGAGAAATCCGCGAGTGTCACGAGCAGAGCGACTGGAAAAATCGCAAATTACGAGGTTATCCGATGCGCGGAACGGGTCGGAACCCACACACGGGGACCGACGCACCCACACGGACTCGGCGAGGCACCCACACCGGAACACAGGGGGACCCGGTGCCGCGCGGCATGGCGCGAGAGTTCGCATGCTGGTTTCCACACGCATAATCACCTGTCTCGTCCATCATAAGCGCAGCGTACCCGGGCCAGATGTAATGCGCCGCGGGCCCACGCAAAACCCGTCCGACATCGCAACGTTTCAACACACGCCCACGAACGGTCGGCTCGCTTTCAAAATGTCGTAAGTCAAATTGCTCTCGCGGTACACACCGTTTCATCATCCGGATCCCGGCCACGGAACCCTGTGCGCGAAGTTCGGTGATTCGCGTCCGGCTTGTCGATACACGGTTCCAATGAAAAATGACACCGTGGTGTTGATTGCAACTGTTACTTTATTATCCGAAAAATGTACATACGCGCATAGGTGTAAGATATGTTTGAGAAATATGCTACAGAAAAATCGTGATGCAAACTAGGAGAGCTAGTTTATATTATGAGATTATGTATCTCATATTTTAAGATATAGATTGTATAGCAACTAAGATATTAATAAAGGCAAACTTCTTTAACGTAAATCAGAGATAACTAATAGGCGACAACCACTTTGCATTCACTTTAAAAGTGAGGAAGTCGTCGATTACCTGGACAGCTTAATCGATAACCGCATTCAGCTTAACCGGAAAGTTCGCTTAACAGAGTTATCTGCATACGAGAAGTGCTCGAATAATGAATAAACCGAAATGTTTTTATAGCTGTCATAGGAATTCTCGAGCCATCGACAATTAATTTTTCATCTGGCAAGTAGGTAGGGGAAGGCTTTCGTTAAAGTCGCGATCCTCAGCGGTAGAATTTATCTTCGTCTTTCGAACGGGATCCTCGGAGGATCGGTTCGTGGCACTGGTTTGAGTCAGCACACCTGACTGCGAAAGGGGTATCCGGGCTCGCGATGGAAAATCACGGACGGATCCATCGTGGATCGTTAATGTCCGGCTGTCAAGCTGTCGCGCGACTCGCCTACGTCTTCCTTCGAAAGTTGAAACACGTCGACCGATTATCCCGTTGAAATTTGAAATCCCTTGCACGAGTTGGCATCGTAGCAGAAAGCGGAAGTCAACGTGAATCGATTTAAACCCAACATACCTCCAGGCTGAAGATGAAGTTTCGTTTCAGAACAATTTTTTTCTATAAAACTTTATGAAAAAAACGATTAGCGAATAAATCGATTCGTTCTAAGAAATACAATGAATAAATTATGAAGACTTGAGATAAACGGCGAAAAAGGAAATTGTAAGAGTTGCAATGGCAGGTGACGATTGGGCCAATTCGTCCGCGTAGACGTTACGCATCGGGGGTCGAGAAGGGGACAAGCCAGGGTGGAAGGAATCGGTTCTTATGCATGGCCCCGAGGAACAGGCACGTACGGTCGCCATTTTTGGTCGTTTGGTTAATTAATCCCGAGTGCCTAGCGTGAAAGCCATTACTTTTTGTCTCGAGCCAAAGCGGACACGGCTAATTTCATTGCAAACTGGACTCCCTGAAAGCACGCCGGTCATCTACACGCGAACCCTTTTATCTCTCTCGCGTTCCCTCCCTCCCCCGTGCTTATCTTCCACCGGCTCTAGAATAGTGCACATTCGTTTTTGCCAACGGGATTCCTCGTCCAGGTAAAAAAAGAATCCTAACCGAATTTTTCGGAACGCCCATCTGCGTTCGATGTCCGCGATTGGTTCCCGAGCGGTTCGCGTTCGACGCGCCGTCTTCAGATATTAATTTTTTACCAATTTACCTCGCCGCATCGTTAGAATCGCCGCAGACTAAGCGGATTTCATATAAGAAACGGAATTATTTCTTCGCCGATCGCGGTCGCTCAAGGTCAAGAGCCTCTAGTCGAT
>SHCU01001018.1:901-30807 GCA_004307685.1 Ceratina australensis | reverse complement strand
CGGAGTTCTAGGCACAATAAGAAAGTACTTCGGAAGCGTACGTCTTGCGTCATCACGTTGCATAATAGAAGATCAAACTCTTGACATACTTCAATGACTTGAACAAGGTTTTTGTTATTTTCAATGCATCGAAGATCATAGATTAAAAAGAGGTGAATTAAAATACTTGAATTTTGACTAACATTCTACTATATAATAAAAAAGGAAGCAATAAAAATTGTTGCTCTATTAACAGGATTATGCGCGCTATAAACGAAGCGTGTTTCAGCTTATGATACAATGGCCGTATATAAATTCCTTTTTCAAAAGCTTCCATAAACTTAGCATTCGCGTGAATTGGGTATACACTTCCGTCGATCGACGCATTCCGTTTCGATGGAGCCGCGCATCAGATACCATCAATTATGCACGCAACGCTAAACGCTTCTCTCTTGAAAATCTCACGGAAACTATTCTCAACGGTGTACCCTCGTACGAATCTAATCTCGCGGCGCATTGAGGAACCCCATCCTATATCGAGTAACAGTAAAATTTCGTGTTCGAGCGGCAAAAATTTCTTGGTTTGAATGGGAAACGGGTCGAATGCAGTCGGCTCGGTGTCGTTTCGCGCCGAAGGCGGGGCTAGACCTCGGTTTCTTACCTGGAACACGGATTTTTGGGCGGTTGAAGGAAGTATACCTGGCCAGGTGTTGCCAGGCCGGGTTTCGTAGAAAACGGCCACGCAGCGAGTGTAACTCGACTCGCTGAAAATCGGACCCGGTCGTTAACTTAGGACCGTTTTCGAGGATAATTTCCACGAAGCATTCGTATGCGGCTCGCGTCGCTCGTTTGCCGCTCGTTTCGTTCCGCCTATTTTCTCCTGAGGCACAACATCTCGAAAATATAGTTCCGTTTTAAGGTTGTATGAACTGCGAGATCCCCGAGAAAAATTGAAGAAATTTGATGAGACTTTGACGAAACGATGGTATGTCATTATTCATTGGCATGCTTAAATAAAAAGGTGTTACCGTTCACAGAGTTATGACACGTGGAAAAAATAATGATAAAAATTTATCAGTTTTATGAATCATAAAAAATTATTATTGTGGAAGGAAAAATTGTAGCAGAATTGCCCGGGTATGTTTCTCTAGTTTCGATGAGAGGATAGTATATTAGAGACCGCAACGATTCCACGTGCACGGAATGACCTATTTCAGCTTCTAATGAAACTTTCTTTTAAACTATATCGAACGGAAAGAGAGAAAAATGTATACTGGCGGTAGAACATCATAAATCTGACCAAGAGTAAATTCATACTTTTTTATATTTATTAATTTCGAGAAGCAGATATTACAGAGGTGAATGATAAAATTCTTACGTGATGTTTGTAGGAAAAGAAATATTAATAAAACATAAGAATTTATGATGTAATATTTTTTTTTAATGATCTCCAAAAGTTTTTCAAATCTCGCACGGTGCTTTACTAATGTCATATCTAATAACTTAAAATTTGAATGCTTGGACATTGTTCTTATGTAAGGGCTCGTAAATCTTAATTTCGAATTCGTAACGGTCGGAACAGGCATGGTATCCATCGACTCTGATTGTGTCGATCAGTCAGGCGAAGCCTGAAAGAGATCTTTGGAAGAAGCCGTTTCAACCTAGCCCGATGAGGGAGCAGAAGAAGCGAAGGAACTCGGTCGAACAATGGCCGGTCGTTATCTTGACCGGCGTTTCGCCGTAATTTCTGCGAAAGCCTCGCTCGCCAGTCCCTTTTTTTCGCCGTTCCTTTTTCACGTTTTGCGTTCTCGCCGCAGGCACGCATTGTGTTCGCGCTGTATCCTTACCCGTGAACACGATCGCCCCAACAATGCGCCGCCATTGACTCTCTCTCGCCCCGGTATCGTTGGACCACGAGCGAGAAGAATGGAGGCGAGAGAGCGAGCGGTTACGTACGGATTCACCTTGTTCGCGGTTTCTCGCGTGCGACCTGCGGTTCACCGGTATGTACTCTGCTATCTGCTACCCGTTTCGAGAAGACAACTGGGAGTAGGGGACTCGCGTCGTCGAAATTTGTCCAAGATCGATGCGGAGTAACTTTTTAGATTCGAAGGAACCTCTTTCTAGATCACACGTTTCAATTTCATCCTTCCTGGATCTACTGTCAACACGGAATTTAAGAATTCTTATAACAGATAGTGCATTCATCGATTTAATTGTCTCAGTGGTGTACGATGATAACACTTTATTAACTTCTAGCCTATTAATCGGCTTTCCGATTACCAATGCTTATCGACCGATAGCCTATTAATCGTCTTTTGGCTATCGAATTATTAAATTATTAAAAAATTGAATTACTATTACCTTGAACATATTTGATGTGTATGAGTTCGTAAGGCCCTTTATTATATAAAATAAATGAAAAATAAAGTATAAATATTAATAAAATCACATTCCTTTGAACAAAAGGAATAAGCACAAAGAATTAAGAATTAAGCCGGTATTTAATGAATGGCAGCCTGAAAAACAACCGGTCGATAAAGTGTTAATATTGTTACCGAACGCACAAAATTATTTGTTTCGACCCGTAATAGCGAATGAAACGAAAGACATTAAATGTCCGCGTTTGAAGGACTAAGTGGCCATTCATACGTATCTGAGATCTACACGGAAGGAAATTTTAACCACTTAACAATGGTAACGCAACAGATACCATCATAATCGGTCTCAATAATGGTTGGCGATTGCAATGAACGGTGGATTGTGCGATAATTAGCGTGCATGACAATCGTTGCACGAGGCACTTACGAAGATAATCAATGGGCAAGGTTGCGCGTATCTACCTTCACGGGTCATTAATTCTTCTTTGTTTATATCGACTGTTATCTACATGCGTATCTGCAAATAATATTCCATTGTACCCAGGTAAATCAGCTCTTATCGCGTCCCTTTGAAAGGAAGCCTCATTTTTCCATTCCTCAACGATAACACTAATGCTCTTTTAGTGCTGTTCCAACTTCGTGATGTTCACAATTTCGCTGTGTAGATAATCACAAAATCTCCACTGTACTATAATGTGATAATGTGAAACTATAATGTGAACTTTTATATCGTGCAGCTTATTAATTATGATTTCATAAATTATGATGATATTGATTGATATAAATTATGATTGTATATGATTGTATAAATTATGATTTTTTAAATAGAACAGAAATTCCCATTTAAATGCCGTGTTCTACAGTGGCATTACAAATAGTTCATTTTACATAAGGACCCCGGGTCTAGTTATAATTGATGACACTTTTCACTCGCACCGACTGTATGAAGCGATCACCGGTGAGAAAGATGGAGCACTTTGAAAATATCAAGTGAAATACCACCTGAAATATTGCGCGAGATATCGCGAACACGGCATCGTTCATTTCGACGTTGAATCCCATTGTCCTTTCCTCTCGTTTATCTGACGGCCATCGCGATATCGGTCTTTGTGCGAATACGTGCCGTGTTACTTTATTAGATCCGTCTATTTTTGCCATTCGCGGGAATGGCGCTGTCCCGCTACGTTCGTTATTAATTTCCGAGGACTCTTTGGAACGGCCGCGATAAAATCGGCGAGGATTGTTCGGCCAGATTTATTTAATAGGAGATATGCCCGTTTCGTTCGGAAATGGAAACTCGGACCCGAGCAGAGACGGGGAACATTTATTTTTCAACGCAATTACGAATATTTTCGGTTCGCGATATTCAGGAACATCGAGTACGCATTTAGTGGATACGTCAATATTGCCCGCCATAGCTCTCTCTCTCTCTCTCTCTATTCTCGTTGTTTCGCGTTCAGAGTCACGAGATCAGAAAGTTACTCGAATGCACGATAAACGTTTCTCCTCGGCGTTCTGGGCGAGCGTTACCGAAAACGCTTCCGTGTTTCACGGTCTCACAATCCAATTACAGTTCAGAATCGGTTTGGAGAGGAGGGACCGACGATTAAAGGGCGCACTTTGTGCGTCGTTAGCGAGTGCCGCCCCGCGAAAATCCCTGCCTCGTTAAAATTACGTTTAAAAGGGGCTCCACCGCGGGCGGCCACCCTTCATCCGTCGTCGAAAATGAATTCCAACCTCGCGGTGTCAAGTGCGCCGGAGCTGTTCTTCGCGACTTCAAAAAAAAGACCTTGCCGGATTAGGTGGAAAGTTAGGACACTGACGAAAGTGTCCTCGTAAAACCCAATTGAATCTCTTTAAGGGTAATCCATTACGCCTATCTTAAACGCTCTTCGCGTTTACGATTCTCTTCAAATTTTTCTCCCATGATTCGTCCGCAGATTTGATTCAGATTTGCAGACGTGCTCATAGAAAATTTGCATGTAAGCGGGCGCACGTGCTGTCGGAAACTTTATTAAGAAAACACGTCGCAAATTACGCTGCGACAGCTGTTACGAGAAAAAAAGGGAGTGACTGCGGCTTGAATTAAACCAAGGAAATGATAAAGCGCCACGGAGGAATTGGACGTATCTTAAGGGGACACTAACGCGTGTAAACTCCTTTGTTCTGTCAACCGTGATCATGATTCACAACGAATCACGATTTCGACGCGCGTAGTTTATTAAAAGAAATTCACAATGAATCATTGACACTGAAGGATCGATTCACGCGTTGAATATGTTACTAGTCACCATGCTTACCGTCAACCATACAAAGGAAAGAGTGAAATTAATGATAACGAGTTTTAGTTTCTTCCACGATTCATCGTATCAATGTTTGATACAAACAGTGGATGTAAATATCTTCGTCAAATGAGATTTTTAAATCTAGATATAAGAAATATTTTTAATTACCTAACTTCCGTACAATTTTTCTGTGATCTATAATAAAGTCCGTAAAATACGGAAGGACTTTACTAATTAATGAAAGAGTGCATGGACAGTGAAAAGGATCGACTCACGCATTGAATATGTTACTAGTCACCATGCTTGTCGTCAACCATACAAAGAAAAGAATGAAATCGATGATAACGAGTTTCAGTTTCTTTCACGATTCATCGTATCAATGTTTGATACAAACAGTGGATGTTAATATCTTTGCCAATGAGATTTCTCGATCTAGATATATATAATGTTGATTTCTAATGTTAAACTTACAGTCGAATATAGTTTTCTTACATAAACAACACATGAATTGTTTCTAAAAATATCAAAGAATTGTATTATTTTGTACAAAAATGCAATACACTAATTTAAGCTAATTACTAAACGTACCTAAAATAACAAAAAAACAACATTGAATGTTGTTATTCACGCTATTATTCCTTGCTTAGTTTTATCGTAAATTTTTATATACCATTTGCCTTGAGTGCCTTACGTTATCTCACACCACGTGTGTATAAATTGTCTTAATAGTAATAGTATAATTAGAGGTCTGACTTACCGATCTGATTTTTATAACAGAGCGCTAGAATTCAATTATACTAACAAATAATTCAATTACACAAAGGCGACATTCCTTACATATATGAAATATTTTTAATTACGTAACTTCCGTACAATTTTTCAGTGGTATATAATAAATTCCGTAAAATCCTGAAGGACTTCGCTAATTAATGAAAGAACGCATGGACAGTGAAAAATGTATCTCAAAGGCACTGCTATAAAAATATGATACCTAATGCGGTCGAGACCGCGTTAATCTTCTCCGAAATAAAATTGGGTTGGTTAATCAAAGGAAGGGAGTCGGGTCTCGCGTGGTGTCACTTTTTGCCGAAGATAAAACGCATTCACCGCATACTTTTGACCCGCATCTACGTAGCTCCGATAAAAAAGCGTCGGCGCATCGATGCATCCCCGCGCGGTAGCGAGACGAGAGTCGGTCCTCCCAAGGGGGTAGACCGACTCTCCGGGCGCGGTATGCTCGTTTTCTGGCGGAAGCGTGTCGGAGCCGTTATCTGCGCGGTCGGAGCCAACCGGAGCCGCGTTCGACTCGTGGCGACTTTCCTCTGAATAATTCCTGGTATCTCGTTGACCCATCTCGGGAAACGCACACGTGGGAGACGAACAGGGACATGAACGGTGGGGGGAAGGGGGGGAAGAGCGTCGGGTTGCTCGAGCGACAGCTTTGTGGCGCCTCCGGAGCGGGAGAAAACCAGGGGATGTAAGAGAGGCGGGCGAACTCTCGCCCTTCTTTTCTCTCGTCGAACTTAATATTCAACGCGGTTCGTGCCCCGAAAAAAAAATTGCTGCTATTACCCGCGGAATTTGTTCCCCGGTGACTCGTAACCCGCGATTATTGACGTATCCACCTTAGAATCTAGCCACCATTTTTGCGACCAGTTAAAGGGACATTTTTTAAATCATACAGCGTTTGTTCATGCAAGAGTGTATAGTTGTACGTTCGGAAAACCGGTTAACGTCAGTTTTAGTCACATTATTTCGAGTCGAGAAATGCCTGCGTAAAGTAGAATAGACTGTTTTAACCCTCTATGGGCCGAATTTTCGTTTTAAATCGCAAGAAATTAAGGGAACGAAAAATCAGTCATTATAAACTTATGTATGCAGATGAAAAAAAATTATTCCGTTTAACCAAATTTTATTGCAGTACATTCACTATGTGACTTTCAGATAACAACGGCCTATAATATTTACACATCTGTCTATAAAAACTGGTAAAATAATGGTAAAATAGATTGTAGGGCTGATCGGGGTTAGGTATGGCGCGTTAACCTAGTGCCTTTCCGGAAAAGGTTACTAAAACAGAAAAATGAGCACTTGAAAACAAGGTCGAATCCATACTCGCTCGCATGAACTTGTATTTTATTGGGCATCTTGAGTGCCCTTCCGAAGCGCGCGTATTATATGGAAGCAGCATCGAGATCGTATGGAATACATCTACGTGCTGCATGCGTATGTAGTCGCACAAAATTATAGTTAACCCTTTGAGCGCTGAGCTCCGTGAAGTTGGCACCCCCAAGTACAAATGTTTAGGTAAACTAAATTGCATTCATTTGTCCAGGATTGTCCAACCAAAATTTTCCTATGTCCACCCCTCAGAAAAATGTTATACTAAAAACGAACAATTTTACATAGGGCTGCGGACAAGAAATTTTGTTCAATATGTTTTCCTCTTATCCGCTTTGTAAGAGAAAAATTACTTTCTCACTGTTTAAATAGCTACCAATTCAGATGAACTGAAGATATTAGTAGTCTTGCACGGTAATGAATAATAAATTCTGAAATTGACAAATATGATCCGCAACTGAGCGTAACGTAACTTCTTTTTAATTCATGTATTATATGTAATATATGTATTTTTCTGAGCGCTGCATTGTCCGACGTTAAACGTGCGCCGTGGGCTGTTCACTCTTTAAAAAAATGCCTATGGGCTACGTATTTTTTAAAAGTTGAGCAAAATTTTCATTACAGGGTATATTGATTGCAACAGAAATAAATTATGTAGCGACCTCAAGAGCCTTAATAACCATTTATTTCATTAACCCTTTGACTGCTAAAGGCCTATATCTACGCCTTCACGAGTCCATCAATATATACGAAAGACGTATATGTACGCCTTCACAAATCCATCAATATATTCTAAAAGCGTTACTTAATATAAATAAAAAAAATTGATATTTTTAATTTTTTTGCCAATATTATTTTATAAGAATTGCATAAAAAACGCACCGTCCGTATAGATGGATTCGTCGGAGAGCGCGCCGCAGTCAAAGGGTTAAGCAACGCAAGCAACAAAAATTTCATTAAGCAACATAAACAACATAACAATAATGTGTAAGAACGCATAAATGGGTTCATAGCCGAAATCGAATGGTTGTGCGAGAACCCATATACGGGTTCATATCGCTCAAAGGGTTAATAGAGAAACACGGAGAAGTAACAAAATGTACGCGTTTAGCGCGTGTCCTTGACTGAAGCGTTATATCCGTAGTGACAAATGCGAGCGAATAAAAATCAATCTTCCCGCCGCGTTAAGCCGTTTCGCGAAAGAAAAATAGGTATTGTAAAAAGTGGGCCAATTAATCAAGATCGCCGGAGAATGTTTATTCGGGCCGTTAATCCGTTGCCTCCCCCGCTGCTAATTTTAAACACAGGAAATGAAAATCCGCGAGCACGTCATTCGTGACGTCGTTCGCAGCGAAGGAAGCAATTTCTAAAGCTCGATGTATCCCGAGGAGCAATCTTTTTAATACCGCTTAATGCCTGAACTAAAAATAACCACTCTGCTTGATGTCGGCGAAAAAGGAACAACCGGAACCGGAGACAATCTCTCGGTACTCTGCTCCTTCGACCGCGCCTCGTTCCATCTCGCCGGAAAACGAGAACCGAATTTTAGATCCCAATAAAAGGATCCCGTTTCCCCAGTTACGTCAACAAATCCTCCACTCGTGACGTAGCACAAGGTCCTCGGCAATAACTTGCCCCGACCCAACGATCGATAGAACCGCCCGCTTCGGTCAGGCCAAAAACTCGTTTTCCCTTACTCTCGGAGAGAACTCGGGAGGACCTTGTTGACTATGCCTCGTACTTTCTGTCTGTCTCGCAAAAAGATACGAGATACGCGTGTCAGAAGGCGTCGCTAATTGTTCGAAGAAATACGATCAGACCCGACTGACGTCCGTGACAGTAATCGCATCGCGAGCCGAGAGAATAACCTTACATCATTTTATTTGATCGATACACTCGACTCCGTCGATTAATTAGACGAAATTCCCTGAGCGATAATTCGCCTGCACGTCACGTGTTAATGTCTGCGGACGCGTGTTCGTTGAAAAGAAAATGTAATAACGCGACGGCGACGACGCGACGGCAGAGCGGTAGCAACGGTGACGAAAAAAAAAGGTGGAGGATGAAAAAAGGGGGGTAGCACGCGAACGAATGTCGTATGAAATTATAATTGCATTCAACGACGGAGGCGCTGCCGCCTCTCATTTGTTAAGCAAGTCGTGCATTGACGTCACGCGACTAGGGTATATGGAAAACTCGGCCTCCGCGAAAACACGATTGTATTCTTAAACGCGCGACTTGAAATACTTTTCTCAATAGATAATGATTGCTCGAGGTATTCTAAAAAAATATTTTTACACGTGTTTTCAGATGTCAAAACTCCTGCGAACATCATTTCTACCTTGCGTGTAATCAAAGTTTCGTTTAACCTGCAAATGAAAACGCGTGTGTATCGGAAACTGAAATTTTTATAGAAATTTTGAATAATAGAATTTTTAAGAACTCGCATCTTTTATCGCGGTAACTATTTTATAGACTTCACGTCGCTAAATCATAGAGATCTTTTTGACTTTCGAAGCTCTAGCCGCGTACGAGACGCTGATTCATATCGGTCGACTATATTCATTCGGCGAGTGAAAAACATTCTTCCCCCATGCTCCATCGACCGGCGCAAAAGTTATATGGGGGGATGATAACGGTACAGACGGCGCACGAGGCCCGTTCGACCGCGCTTATTCTCTTGGATTCCCTGGAAGGCAGGTCTTATCGGCGCGCGTTCATTCGCTCGTTTTTCGCGAAGAACCTCGGACCTGAACACCGCCGATGCCGCGACAATTTTCTGACGAAGGACGCGCGCACCCGCCGAATCTAGGTCGTTTCGCATGCATATGCGCATAGATGCACCCGGTCCTGCACCCGAATGACCCAATGACCCGGATTCGTAAATCCTGCCGCGACGCGTTCGCGTAGCCTCGGCCGTGTGACGCCCGCCGAATCAAGGTGAACTCCCCTCGATACTACGCGCCTCTATTAGGCCACTTGTCTTCCTTCTTTGTTCCCTTGTTCGCTCCGACCTAATCGAGATCCGCGTTTCTGCGAATGTCGGAGTTTGCAACCTCGACATTAGGAATGTTCGCAACCCTGACTATTAGTTAGGAACATGGAGCATTCAATGACTTCTCTTGTAAAAATAAATCATATGCAATCTTTTTTATATTAGAACCTTGAATAAGTTCTCGCTGTTTTTTCAGAAATGGTAGTAGCCGTACTCCGTGCATGGAATTTTGAATGGTAATGCACATTCAAGGAATTACTGTATCTAACCTTAAATTTCAGTGTATGTTAGTTCACTTTAGTTTAACAAAAGTAATTATTTATTAGACATGAAAATGTCCATTTTTGTGTCAAGTAAAGTGTATTTGCGTGGAATGTTACTGCACTACTTTATTCAGGAGAAATATGCAGCTGAAGCACATCGAATTTTTGTTGAGACTTATGGTGACAATGCTCCGTCGAATACGACATGTAGAGACTGGTTTCAACACTTCAAAAAAATGATTTTGATCTTGAGGATAAAGAACGTACTGGCGCACCAAAAAACTTTGAAGACAAAGGATTAGAGGAATTACTCGATCAAGACCGATGTCAGACGCTAGCAGAACTTGGAAAAACATTACAAGTAGATGAATCAATAGTTTCAAAACGTTTAAAAGTGTTAGGAATGATCCGTAAGCAAGGAAATTGTGTGCCGTATGAGTTGAAGTCGAGAGAAATTTTGTACAAAAACAGCGAGAACTTATTCAAGGTCCTAATAATTACTACATTTATATCCAACAGTTATATTTTGCATCAGAGATAGCTTAGAATGCGACAACTGTGTAGGATGTTTAGGTTTTATTTGCGGATGTTATCATTAAGAAAAATTGTTAAACATCGTCTTGTCTGGTGCGACACCGTGCGTCTACGTTAACGACGCGTCACCCATTTTCATGCGAGACAACCTCTTTCTCCCAAGTATTTACGTAATGACGCGGTGACCCGTTTCAGTGCTGGCGCTTAAGTATGTAAATTACGCGGAATTACTATTGTGCCGGTCGCGTTAAGCTCCTTATTCAAATCGTTTGCTTTTAATCTTTTCCCGGTGGCCGATCTGCCACCTTTAGGAGCGATTAATTTCTCGTAAGCTAGACCGGTCTTTCTTTCGTTCTGACATCTGATTTCTTCTTGTTAGCGTAGCTAAGTACGACGGAGCAAGAGCAATAATAATAAGCTCTGATTTATTTTAGATTAAATTCGCGTGATGTGACCAGTGGACAGAAATTTATGCGATGCGGAGCAAATTTGAAAGTAATATGCAGAAATATGGATAATACGTACGCTATAAATATTCGCATTAATTTCGAGAAGTGAAAGAAATTCCATTACTGATTTTATTTTTATTTTATGTAAAAATCCAGTCCGATGTTCAATATTCTATTGGAGAAGATTGAATTTTATTAAACAAAAATTAAATACATTAAAATATTTAGTTCTGAACTTCTCTTTCAGCATACAATTGAAAAACAGAATTTTTTAACTGCTTTTTACGGTACACTAGTAATTTATCGATGTGACAAATAAAATTATTAAACAAAATGAAATTCGATGCATTTCGTTATCGTTCAAGCATTTTTAGAAAATGAAAGATCAATTGCTTTCTTGCGAGTGAAAGCAGTGAAAGTTGAACAAAACGCGCGTCTGAAGACGTTAGATGATAGGCTGTTAAACCAGTAAAATCTGCCGATGACAATCAGTTTCTATCACCCTTTATTAATCCTATTGGGTGTGAATTCGATTATCCGTAACACAATATGCATTATCGTGTCATGAGCATGGATGTATATTATCATCTGTTCCAGATAGGCTTGTTATTCAGACTAAAATAATCCTTCATGGTCATTAACGTGATCAGTAACCTACTCATATATCTTGCTAAGCAAAAGGTATATAAGATATACATACATAAATTTTACTTCAATCTTTATGCAGATTCACGAATAAAAAATAAATATTAACTGATTTACGTGTATTATCTTGAATTACACGTAAGTGCTTGAGCATTTAATTCTTCGGTGGTTGTCGCATGACAGGCAGATCGTTAAGGTATTATTGCGTATATACGCTCTGTGAGTTGTCAATCCGAAATGGTCAAAGCTGTCGGGGAGCACGTATCGATGGTTGAATGTCAGCGTGTCAGCGGCACGACGCGGCTGCAACATCTTGCCTAACCCGTTTGCTAGATGCGATGAAAAACGATATCAGAACTCGCGAAGCGAAAATAGTGTCGCCTACATACGAATGTATATGTATCTGAAGGAACGATGACGCGCGTAAGAGCAAGCTCATTCTTGCACGGACGTGTTTCATGCACTTCAACCAGCCAGCCGCTCTCGGCTCCCGGAGCGTAACGCTCCGCGCGAGTGCAGCTCTAACCTAGAATTTTCAAGAAGCTGTATTCCCCGTTAGATTTGCCACCATTCCGACGTGACCATAATAAACCATGATCCTTCGCGGATTCCGAAATGACGAAGCGAGTCGTGAATCAGAATCGTTGCCTTGGAGTTTATTACGGGAATCTCGGTTCTGCCCAGTAAGTCCCAACGCGGTTCCGTTAACGTAACGTTTTATTATCAATTCTTCTCGGTATATTGACATCGATAAACTTAAATTTTAATTCAATACAATATTTAAAAACGAAACGCAGGATTGCCTTTGTTTATAAATAATTGACAGCGTTGAAACCTTCGCCCTAACTCTCTTGCTAACGACACGTGTAACATTTGTTACCGCATAACTTGGCTGGGGATAATCTCACGCGTATTTGTCTAACGGATGAACTTCTTAATGGGTTCATTATGCCTCGCGTCATAATTAGTCTAGTGGAGCGTAGAAGAATGCGCAAGTGTTTGGAGGATGACTTTGAACAGATGTCGTGAATGAATTTGAGAAAAAAAAGGGATCAGCTTACAGCTGAACACCGGGCTACCGGTGTTTTTTCATGGAGTAGAAGTATTATGGAGAGACGATGAAATATGATCTTCGGCTCGGGCCAGGTTACGCCTGCAGCTTCTTAACTAAATAGGTTCTGGGGCTACCACTTCAACCGGTAGCAAATAGAATTTTTGTTAACGCAGTTCTAATGAATCAACACGAATTATCTTTGATGTTGATTGTAATTTAGTTTGAATTTTTACGTATAATAAACCGATCGCATCGATTTTCTTAGAAATAAGGAGAAAGGAAAATGGTCTTGAGCTGACCTTCCTCGTTGCTAATTCTTAACAAAAAGGTAGCATAGAAAAAAGTTGGAGGTCATTTTTTTCAATCCCTGAAGAAGTACGGAATATCAGAGGAGGTTGAAGAGTCCGGAAAATTTTGAAAACCCCGACAAATTGTAAAATATGAAATGTACATTTGCTACAGGTGACAGAAACGTGAAAGAGTAATGACTTTTCCAATAGCGAACGTGGGCTCACAATTTATTTTCTTTCTTTTTATCATTTCGCATCTTGCCTTTTATCGAGGCGAGGAACATCCACTTTTCACGGAGAAAAATAGAAAAAGCATAACGAACGCGGAGTCCGTTCGTTACGTTCGCTTAACGAGTGCTTTAACACTCGAACTGTGTAACGAGTGCACTTAACCCATCTGCATTGATAAGCGTGCCGCTAGATTTTTGCAACCTTGATCCTAATCAAACGGATAGCCACGCGAGCGTCTGAGCAGGAATTCCATTGGAAATAATATTGCAAAATGTCCATTGCTTTGCACCGTAGCTACATAAAAGCGACTTCCAAAGTCGTTCTGACTGATTCGATAAAATTGAAGGCAAGGTGAACGCAAGGTTTCAAACAAGCTGACACCGTTTTGTTCCATATGATTCATACGAATCTACGCGTCTTGATCATTGGAAGGTTTTTCAGTCTTTAAGCGTATCCTCGCACAAGTCGAATTCATGAGTTCTTAAACGTACCAACCTCTCAATCAGGTAATTCTCTCGAATAAATTGTACATTTTAAGTTATAAATTTATTTATTCGAAATCCATTTATAATCTCGTTGAAGCATAAATGTTTGGGTTGATATAAGTTCGGCCGTTCCAATTTCGACGATGTTCGACCAATTTCATTGTTCGATCGAGCATGTAAATTCGCCTTAACTCGCGTGCCTTCCAGAGAGAAAAATAAAATGGTTGTACACATATACGAGCGTTACAGTGGCTGGCGAATACACGAATATTTCTATTCGTGGCCTCGTTGTCTATTTTCCAACCACCTCTCGCTACTCCCTGCATCCCTGTCCCTTTTTTTTTATTTCGCGAAATCTGAATTTCACCTCACGTACCGCAGATGTGACACTTTTTGACACATTTGCCGCGTTTTCCCGAGCGCACCGCCATGTATTATCGATAAAAGTGGCGCCGGGAATGTATCATTCCTGTATGACGGTCTCTTTGTATTTTTTACATCGTCGGACAAGGCAGACCCGAAATTCAAGTGATCTTTTTACTCGATCCAGTTTCCACGTATTTATTTTTGAAAATTTCGAAACTACAAGCCCTCCCGTTCGATCGCGGAAGAAAGGCAGGGAGATAGCGTGTTAAATTCTCTATTTCGGACGTGTTCGAATTCGGCAGCGCGTGAACATTGGTTGCGTTTGACACGATGCAAAACGATTTTCTACCGTGAGAGTACCGCGCAGGTGTCCGTTGGAGAAAAATCTAAAATTGAAAGATGTTAGACTCGGAAGTGATTGACAAATCAAAAAAAAAACTTTTCGAAGATAAATAATAGCGGAATATATTTGAGATCACATGTATCTTACGCTTTGTATAATTACAAAGTAATCTGACATCTATGAATTCGACTTACACCGAAATTGAAGATAAGCAATGATTGTTATCAGCGCAAACCAGAATGCCGAGGTGAAAGTATAAAAAATAAGATTCGTGGAATCGCTAATAAGAAAAGAGGACCTCTCGTTTGATCGAACAATTTCACCACGAATATCTGGGGAAATTATTCACGATCGCAAAGAGCCAATTTTCACGTCCAAGGAAACGCGTAGCAGATCGCAGTGACCAATCTGAAAGCCGGAATTTTCGTTTGTTGGAATTCCTGGTTCGAAATTCGACTTCTGCAAATAGACCTCCGGTTTCGGTGTCGCTTATGGCGGCGGCAACAGGGATCGTTTGGAATCGGTGCTCGCGACACGATGCATAATACAAATTGGTGTTCTCGCATCTGGTTTCCGGTCGACGAGCGTTTCTAGCGACACGACGCGAAGCGACGATCGATGGGGAGGTCCGCGTTCGATCGTTCCCGAGGGAACACCGGCCACGTTGTTATTACAACCGATGGCCACGGGCGAGCTGTGCCCGTCGCTCCATTAATTAGTAGCGAAATTGGTTTTAAATGGATTCGTTCGTAATTCGCTGAAAACATCCCGAGATACCGTTAAATCTATTGTCTCTCTTATTTCTTTCTCATTCTTCTCCCATCTATTATATTATTCCCCTTTATTCCATCAATTAAACGTCTCTATCCGGAATATAGAGTTTCGCAATTGTGTTATAAAACAATAATGTTTGAACGGTCTCACGTTTTCATCGTCAATCCGTATCGATTCCTATTCATAACTAACAAGTGATAAAACAAATTGTGAAACACGCGGTCGTCGAATGAGACGCAAAAATAAACAAAGTTTGTGACAGTTTATTTATCAACCGTTTCTCTCTCATTTTAGTTCTTTAACGCGATACAATCGCGGTTACTTATACTCGCGAACCGCACAATAATTTATGATAGCAGTAAGTATATATTTGAGAAGCTTTATAGCACTGGTATAGATCCATTGCGTGCATGAGCTTAATGAACATAGTGGTCTAAAAATGTGGAAGCGTAATCCAGATGAATAGACAGATTAATATGCTAATCGTGTGCTATCTCATGATACGGGGTATGTAAAAATACACGCCCTCGAATGAAGTGTTAGCAAGTTTCACAGGTATGGAAATACAGTACTTGACTGCGTTCGTAGAAATTAATTATTCAATGCGAATAACTTTACAACCGGAGACATGGAGTTTCAAGTCTCTGTTTATTATGTTGATACATTTTTCATATAGTATTTTTTATTCGCGTTACACGTGTATTCGAGACTAATAATTGATATCCTCATTTCCTTTTTACGTAATTTCAACGGATCGTTATTACATCACGATAATTAGTCGAGACAGCGAAGATTCGGGTCGCGTAGGCTTCGGCCGGTTTTCTTAGGCAGCATCGAGACCTCTTGGAGCACAAATAAATGAAAGGGCCACGGGCGAGGACGAAGGCCGTGCGGCTACACGTTCACCTTTTGAAGCGGCACTCCTCAAAGCCTGCGTCACTTTACGGAACCATCCAACTGCGTCACGAGAACGCTCATCCCACGAGCCAGCCACCACCCTTTTCACCCTTTCGCGTTACGCCCGCGACAACGTTATGCCAGCAACAGCTACGCGTCGATACTCGTCGGAGTTTTTATTATTAATCTCCCTCGGCAGCTTGCCTTTTCTTAACAGAACGCGTACACTCCGTCCATATTTAACGCCGTTCACCCTTTCCCTTTCGACGCCTCTCCCGCTCCGAGCTCATCGCTCCTCGCTTGTCCCATCCGTCTGCCTCTGTCTCTGCCCCGTTTTATCTTTGAGAACTAATTGTTACCTGAACGTGCGGTTGAACTTCTCGGCGCGGAGGAGCCGGGAGCCCGGAAAGTGTTGTCAAGCTGAAACAGCTTTCCCCCCACGGCTTTTTAAAAGCATTCAGTCGTGGATGACGCATCAGGTAGCACACACGCCTGCTGTCTTCCTGCCTATACCGCAAGCGTGCGGACGCGGCAAAAAACCGGGTATCGAATGCTACCGCATGAGTAAGTCCCTTTGAAGTTTTCCACGACCGGTTTCCAGCCGTACCGCCCCCGAAAAATCTGCGCGGTTTCAACCCCTTTAGACCCGTGCGGTCGCCCTTAAGCCGAGCTCACACAGGTGTTAAGTCCGAGCTTTGAGTCTCTTTGAATTCGCAAGTGATCGACTATTTCGATGAATAGACCGCGTCTATGCGCGAGCTCACGTGTTTTCAAATGTTTTCCAAAAAATGTAATCCGTGTATTAAAGACTATAAATCAGACGATCCATTCTGTGTATGGCCTATTACGAGTCTGTCGTATATCCGTGGTATTACGTATTGAAAGTCTGCCAAAAATGAGAGTACTTGTTTCTATTTTTGGATGTGTTTGTTTACTAAATGTTTGTTTACTAACTCCTTGTATTGTTTGAACGAGCACGTTCAAATATGACGCATGGGACAAGGTTTTCCGCACAATAGTTAAGTGGAAATATTTGCCGGGTCTAACGCGGGCCACACGGTAGTTCCGCCTTGTATGGATTAATTGTAAAGTGCGAACTAACGGCATTAGCGCGAGCCATGGAAGAGTTTTGCATACCATTAAATTCTATTTACGACCGCGTTACCGTTGCCGGATTTACATCGTTTTATTTAATTATCCATTACAACGTCGGACCTCGCGAGACATTTCGCTATCCACGATTTGTTATCGTCTCGAGATTTCCATAGTTCTACACAGATTTCCGTTTCCGTGAAATGCAATTTCTTTATCAGAAGGAAAACCTACGACGTCTTATCTGAATATTTCCCGAGAAAATTTCTATGTAAAACGTAGAAGTGCTGCGTAGCGTCGGAGTGTGCCATGGAGAAGTCAATGCTGCAATCTTATTTAAGATAGTAAAAAGTAAGCAAACGTAAGAGTAATAGAAACTAGAAGTCATACCTTAACTCCTTACGAGCCAAAGAGACAGTTTTAAAAATGTTATTTCTTTTTATCTAAAAGCTTATCGGATATTGAACGCAGCTTTTTAAATAGACGTCTTGCGCTTTTAGCAGAGTTAAACGTGCTTATTAGAAGGAAGAGCTTATCTAAATTTGCACGATAGATTAGTCGGGTGGAAATAATTCTCGCGTCAGATTCGACGTTCGACGGCGAGGGCGTAGCCGGGCGTCGGAGGTGGGCAAAAGGGTTACGTGCCAGGGGGCGATTATTCGCGGGACAGGCGACAATGATTTATGCCGTGGCAGCCCTAGCAGCGGATTCTTGCGACCGCAGGAACCGCGAGGGGTCACGAGCTCTGCGAGTCGAGTCCGCCCGTTCCTCTCTTCCTCTGTCTTCCGGCTCGACCGCGAGGCCGCCCGGCTTCGTCGGTAATTATTTATGTTGGCCGGTGTTCGCGCGAGACGGTAATTGAATTTGCGTCCGCCGTGGAACCGCCGCTGACCGTAATTCGTCGGCCCGTGAAAGAACGTCGCGCGAGACGGAGGCGGATAGAAAAAAGAAACAGAGAGACCGGGACGATTAATACGATCTTAATTGTGCTGACCGTCAAGTCGTGCGAGCGAAACGTACGCGCCTGCACGCCAATTGAAGTCTCGTTAGAGAGGTCTTGCCCGCCTGTGGAAATTGTTGACTTCGCTCTACCATTTTTTGTGCGTCTCGTTCTCTAGCCGTCTTTCCCATAATTATACAGTTTCTGGTAACGATGAAAGAAAATGGAAATGTTACGCTGCTTGTTTCGAACCTGATCAAACATTCATCGAATCTATCCTGTAACTTACTCATGGTGAACTTACCTAACGAGCGCTACCCATTACTGGTCTTCAAAAGTTGCAACATCCGAGCATTCACCGCGTGAGATAAATGTCTGTCGTCGGTGTAAAAAAAAATCTCAACTCCCATAAGCTCGCGGGTCGAGCCGGACCAGCGACTGTTCATAGATGAAAAAATGTCGCTTTTTCTGCACGTTTACTCCGTAAAGGCTCGGCTACGTGACCGAAACGTAGAAGTCAGGCTCAGAGGTTTAGGACAAAGTCGGGACTAATTCCCTTTCATGCCGCGTGTCCCTACGCAAAGATAGATAAGAGGCAAACTGTATATGTACACCGTGAACAGTGCACCATCCTTTCCGCCTCGGGTCTCGTGAACCTCTCTTCTTTTCTTCTCAACGTTCCCCGAGCGTGTACAATCTCTTTCCTCTTTATTTTTGATCCTCGCGAACGAAAGAGGCAGTTTCTGTTGTGCGTGGACTCTCGAAACGAAGGGAGCGGAGACGCCGCGAAAGGGCGCGACATTTGCGATTCAAAATGCTCACAGGGAGGAAATGAAGATTAAGGGGAGCGGAGGGTTTAAACGAACGGGAATTACGACACGTGTACTCGTGCGTGAGAGGGTGCCGAGGGTGCCGCGCGGATGATCTGTAGCCGCCCTCGGATGCCTTTGTCCGGGTTCATTTTGCGAGTCAATATCAGACGCAAAGAATCGGTCCTGTGGGTGCTTGCTAACGTTAACCGAACACCGCTCGCCCGAGTGTTTCGCAAACGAACTGATTGACGGAGCTGACCCTTCTCAACCCCGTTGTCCTACTCCCTGGACTATTTTCACTGGCAATATTTTGACGATCTACTTTGCCGAATGTTTAAGCGGATGCTAATATCTTTTTAGAGAGAAACGTTAACGATCGCGCTGTAATTTTCTGTTGCAGATAAACCTACGCCTTATTCTTGTCAGCGGTAAGACAAAAGAGTTCCTATTCAGTCCGAGCGACTCTGCGGGGGACATAGCGCATCATGTGTTTGAAAACTGGCCGGAAGGTATGTTATTATTTAACTTATTCTCTCAACTACTGCTCTAAAATAAATCCTAAACGCATTCACAGATTACATATATTAGGACATTGAATGAGTTCTAGCACTTTTTTGTATAAAATTTCTCTCGGCTTCAACTCATACGGCACCCAATTCCCTTGCTCCTGGATCATTCCTAACACTTTTAAACGTTTTGAAACTGTTGACTGATCTACTTGTAATGTTTTTCCAAGTTCTGCTAGCGTCTGACATCGGTCTTGATCAAGTAATTCCTCTAATTCCTTGTCTTTAAATTTTTTTGCTGCGCCAGAACGTTCCTTATTCTCAAAATCAAAATCATTATTTTTGAAGCGTCGAAACCAGTCTCTACATGTCGTATTCGACAGAGCATTGTCACCGTAGGTCTCATCAAGAATTTTATGTGCTTCAGCTGCAGATTTCTTTTGAATAAAGTAATGCAATAAAATCCCCCGAAAGTACACTTTATTTCCGCACAAAAATTGACATTTTCAGATCTAATAAATAATTACTTTCGTTAAACTAAAGTGAACTAACATACACTGAAATTTAAGGTTAGATACAGTAATTCCTTGAATGTGCGTTACCATTCGAAATTCCATGCACGGAGTACCGCTACTACCATTTCTGAAAAAACAGCGAGAACTTATTCAAGGTCCTAATAACTTAAGTCGATCGGTAAATAATTTCCTCTCCGTGGAGAATTTAAGATAATAAATTCAGGTTACATCTCGATTCGTACGTTTTAATTAGATAAAAACTGTGAACCGCAATTTCATCCGTGATAGATTATAAATGATACCAGCAACAGAAAGATCGTTCTTCGATGCGCTTGATTACTTCGGTTCCTCTTGTTCTTACAAAGTGTCCCACTTGGCGTTTTACAATGCGACTCATGAGATCGGGAGTGTGTACCCAACGAGATGGAGAACAATAGCCGCGAGACACGGAGTCCGATTGAACGTCCTGTAGCGTTAATCTATCACTCAGAATCTCCCCCGACGTGTCGCGTCATCGAAATTCCCTATCGTCGCGAAACACGATGCCGGCACCACATTTGTCGAGTGCTCGCTCGCACAATTATTCGCCCACGCGTTGCCGTGATTTATTAGAAATACGTTCGTTGCATATTTTCTGCATTTTCGTACGAGCTTTATAAAAAATGCAATTCCAGTTTATATCTGATCATCGACCTGCAATTGAATTATTATTTCGATAATTTTTTCTCCGGTAAACTTTGTTGGCTACGCGCTGAACTATTTTCGTCTCGATGCGTAACGAGAAGTAATCGGATGAAACGTAAATTATATTCTCATGGAGGAGATTTCAACTTTAGAGACAGAACGTCGTTTCATACGTACTTCGGTCTACTAAACGCGTCATTGACCGGTCCCGTCTGTCTANNNNACGGTGATGCATCTGGTCCCGCGAGAGAATCTTCCCGAGCCTAATTCTCAAGGTAAATCGTCGACCGGGCCCCTGTTTACTCTCTCCCGCGAGGCTCAAATAAAAGACTCTTTGTATTCCGAGCCAACATGTCAGAGCACCGTTCAATTTGAACGAGCATCCCCGAGCAGAGCCGCGTGGCTCGTTTCTCCGATCGGAAATTCGTTAAAACAAAAGTATTGCGTGGTTACATACGAAATGTTTGTTGCGATATACACTGGCTACAAAAAGTATTCGTACGCTTTTCAAGAGAGAATAACTCTGTCAGTATTAGATCAAATGGCATAATATCTCTAATAAATTGAAATCCATTTTTGGATCTAATTGTATTTCTTTTGCAACTAGAATTGTATGAAAAATACTGATTTTATAGCTCTTGAAAGATAATTGTAAGATTGCTCTTATTGCTTTGTTCTGCGTAACACCGGAAAGGTCGAAACGAGTTAACGCGAAAGAAGGGCTTACGAGTACGCGATACTTTCATTTCAACGTACACGATTCACGTGCCCGGTGGCATAAACACGCAACGATGTTTGCACACGCTCGAGTACATTGTTTTTCTTTCCCGAACGTGTTCGTTAATCTTGTTAACTTAATTCTATGCGTCGGATGTGCACTCGAGATAACAACGATATTTCCCATTCCTCCTGCGAATTCGTACGCACTCCCGCTGCTCTCTCTTGTTCCATGTCCTTTTCCAGAACGCTTCTTAACCGACCATTGTCGACGGTAATTAGGTTCGACGTTACACAAGGTAAAGATACGCAACGTCGATTGCGTAACTTGTTCGAGATTCGCGATACGGTTTCGGCCTGCGGTTCCACGATTCAAATTCATTTACAGCCCCCGCGCTTAAATTATACATTTCTACTAAATTAATATAATTCATTCGTTTTATTAATGTAATTAATAAAAATGATAGATTTTATTATTGATTTTACATAGAAAGAATAAGAAATTCTCTACTCGAGAAGTTATAACTTCAGTGACCAGAGCTCTTAAATCTGTTAACAATTACAGGTCTTTTGCCTAACGGTGAGCACATGCACATCCAGCCCGAGCACATCCTCTATCACCAGTTCGATTAGCAAAATCCTCAATAATAATCCTGTTCAAGATACCCAAAATCCGAAGTGTGACAGTGCGTACCCACGATACCCATTATCCCAACTTTAGGAACCTAGCAGAATTCACGGTATTTCTATATATACGTATATATATATTTTCATATCTTATTCTTGATGCTCCAACGTAACCATATTAATTACTCTTTACGTGTTGTTCCTGACGAAATAAGCGCATTCATCGTGCCGTAGACAATTCAAGTTATTAATCCCGGGTTTCCTACTCGAGGAAGAGAAGTTGGATCGACTGACGGAAGTCGAGGACAGCGGTCCTTTCGTGGACGCAGAAAAGAATCGCGACCGGCGGCAACGGAAACGTAATATTTAGAAATGACAAACGCGCGTGTCACGCTGCGTAACGCGGGATTTAAATATACAGCACGTTCGCGTGCTCCTCGCTGCTTGATCTTATATCCTTTTGTATTCCTCGTGGCGTTGGGAGTAACGTACAGCCTTATCAGTATGAATTATAGCGAGTGATTAAGCGTTTTACTTCGCGACATACGGTAGATTGGAAATAAATTAAATTCCCGTGTATCGGAGAAGTATAAACGAAGTAAATGAAGTAAAGTGTCCGAGAAAAATGAGCAACGAGTAAGAAAGGGTTTTCGTGTCGTCTCACTGTTAGAATAGAAATAACGGGATTTACAATTCTCTGTTACAGATCAGAGGCAAAAAAGTAAAGGCGGAGGGAGTAGTTGCTGCTCAGCTTCCTGTCGCATACTTTAAAGAAAACGTCGGCTGCCCTGGATATATTTTGAGGTCGTTCCGTATGAGAGCCAGCTCCCACGTTCTTCAAAGCTGAGCCATGGTTTCTAAGGTTTCGATGCCGGTGTATCATTGTTAGTGGCTGAGCCTCATGAGCAGTGTAGCAAACGAGAAAAAACGAAAAAAAGAAATCAAGCTGTCGCACCCTTTTCGCCGATTCGCATTAATTAAAACGGAACAGAGAAAGATAGAAGGGAACGAGAGAAAGAGCGAAGCCAAGAACGAGTTTTACGCCTGTTCATCGGTGGCGCACGCTGGAAGAACGAGAACACGTTGTCCGCCGTCCCAGGTGAACAAATTCGAACATCGTTATCGTCGTCCCATGTCCTTTCACCTTTTGTGTAAAAAGAGCAAAGAAAAGAAAAATTATAGATTGAAATTCTGTGACAAACGCCTGTACATCTTATTCCCGAAAGAAATTCGTGACCAGAACCAGAACGATGACGAACCACGACATAAATATAAACAGCTGTGTATCTTGTTTTGTTGTTCGCTGGTAGAATACGTATTCGGTCTGTTTACGCTGGAAATCTATTTACGGGTAATCTCGCGACGAGAGAGCTCGTTTTCGGGTATACCGATGACCTCGTTCAAGTAATAGGCGTAGGGTACGCGAAACGACGACAGTCGGACACGGACGTCGCCGTTTAGCCCTTCTCAGGGAGGGAAAGTTACGCGTCTCGAGGGACGCCCGCCCTCTCGATCGGAGGGCCTCGTCTCTTGCTAATTAACACCGTTTGTTGGGAAAGAAAAATACGGCAAATTTGTTCGTCGCAGAAGATTAGCCCTTGGAGGAAACGGTTTCGCGGGCGATAATTCGAAAGCTCTCTCCTCAAACGGCGCTACACAATGCTTAGAAACTCAACCACTATCCGACTATACTGCAGCGTTTAAATAGTAATTATTATTGTAGACGGAATCCGCGTGTATGTTTAAACGTACGAGTGAATGTGTCGCGTTTGAGAGATCGACGGAGCGAGAGAGAACGAGAGCGCGCGAGCGAGAGAGGGAGAGAGAGAGATAAATTTATGTTGTGATATGCAGGTAGTGAATATAATTATATATTATATATACTATTATATTAAAATTATATATTATATATATATATGAAATTATATATATATATATATAATGGTATGAGACATGTTGACACGCAGTTAAACTCTCATACGCAGGATAGACTTTATCGTGAATTTAAAGTAATATTATGACGCCACTTCGAGAGTTTAGTATTTCTGGAATAAGATTACAGAGAGGAGAGAACAGAACATTGGATCTCTAATGGTAGTTACGATTAAATAAAATCTCAAATATATCTCCTGTTAGCTCCTTGTTTTCCACCGTTGTTCCCCACTCTCTCCCTTCCCTTTATCCCAAAAGTCAGTCCTTTCTTCGTCAATCCTCCGCTTGAATATCGTCGCTTCGCGCTCTTTCCTTTTATTCTGTTTTCACCCGTCCATTTTTAATCGATCGGGCCTATACTATTCATAGACCCAAAACGAACAATTTGAGCATTATAAATATTATTATTATTACTATTATTATTATTATCATTATTATTATTATTATCATTATTACTACTACTCTTATTATTAGATTAGGTCCAACCAAACCACACACATTTTATGATAAGTTGTAGCCTATTCTATACTCAACTATGCTACTGTATAATGTACTATGACACTATGACTCTTACCAATGCATAACACACGTGTATATAATATATATATATATATATAATGTTCTCATATGTAGCGAAATTCATCGTAAGACGAACGATATCGTTGGATGTTTATTTAATTTATAATCGTACCGAACGTTGACGGATAATGCATCCCTTGGACTGTTCGAGATGAATCGGTATCTGCCTGACTCATAAACCTGTGCATCATGTTTGAAAAAGATTTCTTAACAACAATCGATTGGAACTGTTTTTTCTGACACAAAGTGTGTTCTAAAAGAATGAATTATAAACGGAGTTGTTGTTAATCCGAAATGTTCCCTGCGATTTGCTTTCGAATCTTTGAAATTTGAAGAGAATTAAAGAAAATATTTATTATGCCGTTAAGTGTCATTGAAAAATTTGAGATATCGTCTCAAGGAGACGTATAAGATGATGTTACTGAGTGCAGCATTTCTTATCCAACTTTTTAACCTTATATTCAGACTGATGTAGATACATTCTCTTCCTGCAGGAATAATCAAATTGTTATTTGCGAGCGCATGTAGATACGACGATGGGTTTATGAGAATGGCAAACGCTGTAATTTAGCGTTTTATTATTTTCTGATTCGTCGTTGCCTTCGTTCTTTGTTTATATTTCCTTACCCATCACTTTTCTTCTTCCCATTTTTCATCTTCTTGAGTATCATTAAGGCATAGGTTATCTATAACGGATGCTGTTTATAAAAATAACAAGTTGTTTAGCTAGTAAGTTAAAAGAGTTGCGAATAAACACATCACGTAGATACAGGAGAACAAGTGAACTATCAGAAGAAGATACGAACACTGCGTTTCAGTTTACGCAACTATTAATTACTGAACACTGAACACTGGACGTTTAATCCTGCGCTAAGATTCATTTGATTATCAGATCAAGGTGAAAAGACGCATGTATCGGAAAGAAGGGAGGAAGGAAGAAGTCGCTCTGTAATAAGCTTGTTGTACAGTTCCTTTGACGTTACAATATTACTTTAAAGTCTCGCTGAAGAGATAGAGAAAACTGACGAAACGCGAGGTGAACGCGGGTTGAACGAACGAACATCGAAATTGGTAGGGATAATTTTCGGTGAATGTACAGATAGGAAGCAACTTCCCCGACATTTCGTATATATTTTTAATACGTTGTTGGGACATGGCCCCGTACAACATATTAAAACGCACGTCATTGTAATCGGAAAAATTGCCCTATACCTATACATTTAGCCAGCTTTCCTCAAGCGCATCGTTCGAAATTTCACCTCGTCTGTCGTAACAGTTATTTTTGAACGCTGCGGCGCGATGTAGACTACACGTAAAAAGGAAGTGGAAGCGTCCCGATCAGAGAAAAAGAACTTTCGACGACGAACCAGTTTTCTGAATAATGAAAAAGAGATATTTTCAAGGTTGTTAACACCCACGCCATCGGCCACGATTCCCGTCTCTTTCTCTCTGAACATCGATGACCTTTGTTCTTGTTTCCGTTCGCCGTAATATAAAGATGATCTCACACCGATGCAATGGGAATGAGAAAAAATGAACACGCCTCTGTCGCGCCTATCAACGTGAAACGTGATGAGAAAGAGAGAGAGAAAGGGGGCAGAAAAATAAAGGAGAACAAATGGGAACTCCGAGAGATCGCGTGAAAAGAAGGATTACTTTGCAAAGAGAAAAAAAAGAAATAAAATGGAATGAACTTAAATAGTGTATTATATATAAAAACTATACGCCTCACTCTATTTGCTGTTTAAACGAGAAAGATGATAAAAAAAATGGTATTCTTAAATACAACAAACAAGTAATAACGGTAATATTAATAATAACGATAATATTAATAACGGTAAACAGTCTACGAGGAATATTAAAAACTTACACACACTTACATCATATCAAAATTTCTAGCGGTTAAGAATCAAATCATAGGTTTATTTGTACACGCGTTTTTCCCGAGCGAACCGCGCGCGTAATGACATGATACCATCGTGCAACCCGACGTACAAAACGTTTCTTTTTCTTTCTTGGTTATTCATCGAAGACACCGTCACACGTGCATCGTAACCGACCAACTATTACATCTAGTTAGCTCCGGTTACGATGCGAACCCTATGATATGTGGTTCGCGGACGATCGTCACCGTCATCTTCATCGTGGTATGAGCTGATTACAGGTTTTCGTTGCCTAACGTGAAAAACGAGGAAACGCCGAGGTCCGGATTACAAGTTGACACGGAACAAGCATGGTCCCTTCTTTGTGTCATTACATTCAATTGAGACTAAGAAGAAAAGACCCGAGGCAGATAGAATTTTGCAAATCGACGGAGATTCTTCGTTTGCGAGTCGAGACCCGTAATCAATTCATATTAATCTTAATCAAACGCATCGCATCGGCACTTCTCATCTATCAGATTTAGAGCATTGTTATCGCTAGTCAGACAGATTTTATCAATCGCGAGAAAGGATATTGGCGGATCAACGAAACGATAATAATGTATATTTAAAGAGAAAAGAACGCCACGATACTACAGATAGTAATTATACGAGAAATATAAATATAATTTTATCGCTGCTCCGGCAAAGTAGATTGTTGTGAACGCATCATCTAGCGAAATCAAAATGACAGACAAGACGATCCTCGACGAAAGGGGATTTCGACCCAAAGAGGAGCTTCGCACGTAAACATTCCAAATCTAACTTTGGATTTCAAGTCGATCCCATCATCCCCATCCCCCTTCCCCCACCACCCACCTCCATTTTGCCCTCGCCCTCCTTTTAATTAATTGTCTCACTTGAACCGCGTTAACGAAGATAAATCGTATTCCGTGTTATTTGATGTTAAAAATATCACGATCGCAGTTACGTTACGATGTAATCGTATTCGGTGAAACAATTGTAATTAAAATAATATACGTCATAGCTGGAGGAAAAGTTTTAGCGAAACATACCTTTGTGATTCGATACACACAAACGCAGATAGGCAAAATCACACGGTCTTTATTGACATTCACGATTTAACGACAAAGAGAAAATGCAAAAAAAAAGGAAGATGAAGGATGATAATAAAGTGTACAAAGCGAACTATAATTTTATACGGAAATCGGAATGTAATGATTTTATTCGAGACCCGTGAAAAACAGATTTCGCGCGTGACACTTTCAACTCTTTAGAACCAAACAACGATGTTGTTACTGTGTACAAAATTATTCTCTGACGACTCTCTGTACTCTCTTCAATGTGACAAATAATCCCCCTGAATATTTAATTGAATTCACGTTTTATTCATGCAGTTTAATGACGACAGTATTTTTGTAGGCGAAAGCTTTCTATTTACGCGATACATAAATGTACGCGAATACATGTGAACACTTACGATTGCGCGAATTCGTGAAAACTTTTTTCGAATGGTAAAAGGAAAAAGTGTGAGTACAGTACGCTCGTCTGACGATTTTTATTTTAACTGCTGAAAATGCAATCGTTAAATCACTTTCTCTTTCCTTCTTCCTACCAATGATTTTTATTTCCTTTTATAATTGATAAGGAGAATAATTGTTTGCGCGATGAAACGTTTGATTTGCTCTCGGAGGAAATGGTTTCGAGGTAAAAGAAAAAAAGGGAAAATCTTTTAATCCTTTGATCAAAGGGAGATGTATAAAACGTTTTCAACTGGCCGTCCTACATAGAATATGGCGAATGGTAAATATATTATTTGGAAAACTATCCTATTTATTATCATAAATTAAATTAAAGATGCGTGTAAAATCGTGAACAGGCGATCCAGTATGCTAAAGCTAAAAAAAAAGAAAGGAAAGTGTAACGGAATGTAACACGCAATAATTTTTGTAGATTTTATGTTAATAAAGCCGATGTTAACAAATTCTTCCACCATATTGATTCGAGTAAAATAATTTGAAGAGGAAATGAAACAAGAGACGGATCGAGATCTCGTTGAGAAGAGAAAAGAAGAGAACACCAAACTTGTATCGACGATTAATTTACCTGCGTGTTAATTTTGTCTGAATGTAATAGGAAAATGTTGAGAAGAAGCAACGGTGAATGACAATTGTTTGATATCTCACACATCCCTCTTGTGTTCGCGTTTGCTGAACGAAACTTACTGTTACTTTCTGCCAAGCGTCTCTATGTAATTGTATCATTTAAAACGCAGTCAAATATCTTATCATACATGTAACATAGAGTAAGGAGTATTATCATGCCATAAAAGCGACAATGGTAAACGTTTCTAAACGAGGAATCATATAGTGATAAAGAGAAAAAAAAATAACTACCATATTCATTCACGCAAGGATACTCTCATATTAACTGTGTACATGACATCTTCATTTCTTATTCTAACAATGTTGGATTTTCGAACAGGCATCTCGAGTTTCCCTTCTGCTTTCTAATTTATAACGTTCATTTTAAAAAGTAATCTCTACCGCATTGATTCTGTGTAGGATAGACGTTTATCTATTTTACCGCTAACTTTTAGGTAACGATTAACTATGTAAATAGCGTGACGAACAATTATTAAATTGAATGACGACGGAGTTAGAATTTTTTCAACGGATGCCCCCAACGGACATCTAATGATATATAGTGTTTTGTTATCTGTTGCGCAGAGGTGAAACCAATTTCTTACAATAGGGCACAGCATAAAATAATAATATGTTGCGGCGCGGCGTGGCTGGATATTTCTATACAAGTAAAAGTAATTTCTACGACGTAGACTTGGTGTGCAACTGTGAAGAACCGTCTTGTAATTGTTGATAATTTTTAAAATGAGAGTGGATGATATAAGGTATGTCCACATACTGTGCCGTCTTGTAACGAACTTGTCGATACAATATCAAATTTTTGGAGAACTTATTGTTAAGCTTACGTTACATACCTCATTTGTAAATATTAGATCATATTTTTGTCTGTAGCATAATGAGGATTTTAACTGCAATTTATTTAGTTCATAGTGATAAGATAATAAAGCTAGAAAATATAATGGGATAATCAAGTGGTTCTTCTTATTATTGTCCTTAAGTAATTCTATCTACAGCCAATTTTCATTTACTACATTTTCAGTTTAATCACAATTCTTCAATTGTTAAAAATCTGATAATAGAAATCAATGAAAAATTCAAATTAAAGGTTATGTATAATAAAATTAAAATACATATCATACGAAATACTTCATTATCTTTATTTGTTTATATCAAAATGTAAAATCTAAATATCTCTCTTAGACCGTGCTTTATACAAATACTTGAATAATACACGTTTGTTCAGATTCAATTCCACCGAATCGAATAGATTTCTGCTAAAAAGGTTTTGGTATGTGCTAAGGTGGAACACTTTCCCAAATTGACCGCATGGAGTAATACTTTCAAATATATCTGGCACGCTGAGAAGGACATGAGCACTCTCTT
>SHCU01001017.1:22983-33692 GCA_004307685.1 Ceratina australensis | reverse complement strand
TACGAATACCGAAAGCTGATAAAATGTGGCTTTATCGCGCTGCAACTTTACCCTTTGTAAATAATGTTCAAATAGCGAACTTATCAACTGATCGTGTAGTCCTCAATTTGACAATAAGATAGTTGTTTTACGTGAATTCGGTTGAAGTGAAATAGAATAATGGAAGGAGGTAATGAAATTTTCCATTTTACTGAGTTTTAATGAACACAGCTTCCGAGTATCTAAAATTTGTCTAGTATTTTACCTTTTAATAAAAAGGTATTTTTTTGGTGGCAGATCATCATATGCCAGTAAAACAAAAACCAATAGATATCTTACTACTTCTAAATATTGTCCCAATAGGGAACTCACGCATAGGCAGTAGTAGGTACAGAATAATTGTCCGATACGTCTGCAACGAGGTATACTCTCATACCTGATGACTGAAGCTTCGTCAAACTCATAGTTTCATTTATATATATTAATAATTGAAAAATGGTACTGTTCTTCTGGTATTAGTATCCGTCCCTTGACCCTCTGTAACGACGAGAGATAGGCGGTAAACTGGATGCTGCCTGAGAGCCTCTTTCTCCGATCAATCCCATAAGGATATAAATTTCGTGGATATAATATTCCTAGGTTTTACGTAACGCGTGGAATCTTGTTCTCTGCAAACGCGTTTTGCCAGATATATACGTGTACATGTCTACCGCGTCGCGCGGGGATCCCCTTTTGCTTATCATCGCCGAACTGCGATGTATTCGACGGATCGATGCGTCCCATCACTTCGGATTGCCTATCGAGCATCCAGTGAATCCCGATTCGCTGATATCCGCATGAACGTTCCTGTGTGTCGCCTGAATAAATTGTCGAGAAATAGAGAGAGAGGGAGAGGGAGGAGAGAGAATCATCGAAACGGCAACTTCGATCGCTGAGGAGCCTCGCTCCTCTTCTCTCGGGCTCTTGTTCCTGTTTTATTTAAAAAAAAAAAAAAATGCCCGGAGGCAACGTGGAACGAAGTGGGCCATCTCCGGTGTCCTTTCAATTACTCGTATCTTCGTTGTCGGGTAAAAAAACGTCGGAGGAAAAAAGGCCGGATCAAAATGGGTTGCGAGCCGGTGCGCAGGCGTCCGCCTCTCACCCGTTCGAGTGACCAAAAACCTGGGGCCGTTTTAGGTTCTACGTACCTCGCGTAAAAACAAATAATTATTCGGTTAATAAGATGTGATTACTATGAAAAATTTTAGAGCCTATCAATGAAATTATTAGATCTTCAGTTCTCACGGCAAATGAATGGTAAAATATTTATCTGTAGAAGAATATTGATAAAGCGATGATAGAAATTTTTGAAAGAATCTCCTACACGTTAGGCTATGAAATATTATTACAAATAAATTATAATCGCGGATCGTCGACTGATCTGAAATTCCTTTATCAATATTGAAAATAATTATTAATTGTCACCTTCGATCTTTGAAACCCGAACCATACCTTCAGGCTTCAATTCGACCCTCGATAACCATCGAACGTGCGTCAAATTTCAATTACTGATAAACTAATACCCCTTAAACTGAATATTTTCCCGGCGCGAAAATAAATGAAATCTAATAGTATCTAGTTCGATTCATCGCCGAGCGGCGATTCGAATTTAGCTCGCAGCCTTTTTTACCCTCTCAACCCTTCCGATCGACGGACGTGGTTAATTATATCGTATCGTTATTTTTCTACGAGGATTTACGATTCAATAGTGATTCGCCTTATTTCGTCTCGACTATTTATGATCGCGGGGAATCTGCGTGAGCAACGCGTGCCTCTGTCAGCTGCTGCGCGATCAATCGGTGAATCTACATTTGAATTCGTCTCATCTGGATCCCCTGTATTGGGCGGACGGGATAATAATGACGCGTTGATCGGGCGAGCTCGTTAGGGCACAATTGACTGCCGTTATTATATAACGTTCACGTTTTCAACCCGTTCGAATTTATTCGGGAAGTTACCGGGGCCGTGCCTCGACTAACGAAATTATCATCGTTAGACGCGCTGCCCTTCTGTCATTATGATGCTCGGCTCATCCACTTATCGGCGTTCACCAGCTGCATATTCCACCGATTCGATTCGCCGTCGTATTGATCTACGCTCAACGCGACGAGCAGAGGATAAGTAGTTAAATTCGCGATATATTTCATTAAATGACGATATCAATTCAATGATCTAGTGTACAGGAAATCGTAGCCTAATCGTTTCTCTACGATGACAAAATCCAAGAAGAAGAATGAATTTTTACGTGATTTTCACATTTGAAAATGAAAACAATTTTAATCTACATATAAATATCTTGAATTTTATCATATTAGGAAAAATGCGCGCAAGCTACGATTCCCTGGATGTGACTTACTGTGACCTTTGCGTGACCTTGAAGATAAGGCAATAAAAATTTCAAGAGAAAATGACACTCTAAAACTGATTTCCAGAATGTCAATGCCAGAACCGATGCGCTGTTGTTAAAATTATTTTTTTCTAAGATCGTTGCGAGTACTTGGAAAAGTGTTTACAGACTGGGCCGTGGGAGAGACTGTATTGTTGGACGCAATTTCGCTGCATCCACGTACAAAAGGTGGAGGTTCGAACGTCTACAGGGAAATCACGAGAAATCATTTTCGTTATTAAGAAGAGCCACAATTTATGTCGAAAAGGAACGGTACGATGAAGTTTATCCAATGTGGGACGTGTTATTGACACGGTGTACGGTACACGATGATCAGAGGCAAAAATAAGAGATTGAATATATCTCTTTTATTAAGTATAGCTGAACACAATTTCATTACATGCATGAAAGTTAGTCCGAGTAACTGCTAACTTCGTACCTGAGAACGAATGAGTAATTAAATTGAAACCTCTTATCGAATACAGTTGAACCCAGTTTCACCAAGTGCTCAAAACTAGTTTCAGTGTCTACAGGGATGTTACGAAGAATTCTTTTCCAGATATCAACGTCTCTCTGACCACTACCTGACGTTTTGTTAAAACAATATGATAAACGATGATTAAAATCAAAAATAAATAATAAAATGTACCACTGTTATTAGATACGTTTGAATGCAACTTCATCGTATCAGTGTACGCAGCAAATTAGTTTGAGTGTCTAGTCGTTTCTAAAAATTCTCAATTTATATCGAGAACAAATACCTGAATATAAATCGACGATTCGAAACTGGGAAAAGTGTCGGAAGAGCGAAGTGAGACGGGAGCACTTATGGTGTCTCGATTATGTCCCATCGACGGTGCTGATCAATTTTGAAAAGATTTCTCGCTTTGTAATTTCTCCGGCCGGTGTGATTCCGTTCCACGGTTTCCAATTCCGGATCACGGTATAAATCTTTCAACGCGTCGAACACACGTACCGCGATGGCCAAATCTAATAATAATCCCACGGCAAAATGCCCGTTACATATTACACGCGCGTCGGTCGCCGGTATCCGCCGGTTTGTCACGTACAACTTTCGTACGTGTCAATGTGTATCGCGTTAAAAATGAATTTTACTAATGCCAAACGGTCGTACATCGCCGCGAAGAGAGTGAGATCGATGCGGTGATAAAGAACCGGCCGTAAACTCGCGCGGTAGAGAATTGTTCCTTAAAGGTTGGCCATGGAACAAATCCACTTCATTTGCGAAATAACAAATTTTATCTCCTGTATTCTCTTGAACGAAGATCTCCTCAGAATTTATACACGCTCTCCTCGGTACACATATTTCTATCACACAGCGTGTCCTAAAACTAATGCAGAATAATATAATAGGTCTTTGAGATGATTTTGTACAATTTTTTCACGAAGGAAAAAATTGCCCAAGAGTTATTAACAGAAAAATGTATGATCAAGTAGTGTACTGGTATAAGCAGTCGGACAGGACAGCCTAGAGCCGGGACTATAACGATACTGCAGGAATATTAATGTTCCAAAGAAGATCATATCGTTACAGAATCTTGATATTATGTGGTATGTCATTCTACTGTGGAATCTTAGTATTACAGAGAATATTAATGTTCCATAGAAGATTATTGTGACAAATTAATGTAGAAATTAATGTGACAAGTAATATAATCCTAATCTATCCACCTCATGGAATACTAATATTCATAATATACCATAATTCATTTACCGGACCTTAAAACCTCGTACATTATCATTCTATCACAGAACTTTAACACTAATCCTACCACGGTCGAATGACCCTTCTTAAATTCGTCAATAAAAATAAAGCGCAAATGGTTTTATCATATTGTTAAAATTGTAACTATAACTTAATTTGATGTCAATCTAAAATATCAATGCCAATAGCATTCAAATGTAAAGAATGTCAATATACTATACTTGTGTGTCAAATCTGTCGGTAGGTATAGTGTTAATATGAAATGACTATTAATATTGCACGGAATATTATTCTCTTCGTACTAAAGCAAATAGGTACCGTCCGCACGTTATATCAGCGCTTTGATTGCTCGTGATTTTTTGTTAATAACTCCTCGAACAAACCTCGCGCAACTTTTTCTCCTGCGAGAAAGTTGCACGAAATCATCTGCCCATGAACCGCTCGTTTAATTGATCCACACGAGTTCTGGACCACGCTCCGTTATCGCGTTATCACTCGACCGCGAAACTATACCCACCGCGCATATTACCTCGAGTAAACATTTTTATCAAATCTCTATACACTTATCCCTTGGACCTGCATTTCAATTATACAAACACCTCGCGGCTTATCCCGACTGATAAAACTGATTCGCCCCTGGACCCACCGTTTTCATCGACTATCTCATCTATATCCATGCAATTTGCAAATTAAGATCCCTCCTCGTTTCCTCTCCGTGCCTCTCCTTCTCTCTTTCTCCCTTGCTCTGGTCCTCTCCCTCTCGCGCATCGTCCCGCTAACTTCGGCCTAACGTTAAAAATTCTCACAAAACCGTGCGCTCCTCAACCAACTGAAAAACCAACTCTTTTCTTTACAACTACGTGACACGCACAAACTACCCGATAACGGGATGCTATAAGCAACACTCTACGACGACACGGTTCCACAGAGGAACCGGTGGCTAATCAATTTCAACTTGTACAACTATACACGACTACTCGAGTAAAAATGAGTAAATGCTTCGTTTTCCATGTGTCATCTCTCTCTTTTTTTTTGTTTTTTCAAACCGGAGTAAGTGTTGTCCGCGCGCGTTGTCAACGCGACATGCGAGAAAAGAAATCTGAATGGAAAAACTGATCGAGGACAACTGAAAATAGATGGTATTGTACGTACGGTACGTACAGAACGTACCGCCTGGGGCGGTATGAATTTTTTTTTACCGACGAAACGATTTCTACGCGTTTTCAAAGCGACGTGGGAACGATCGTTTGTAGCCTTGCCACGCATCGCGCGAAGGGACCGATATTTGAAAAGGAGGATCAAAAAAACCAAGACAGGGATACAGATAAAAAAAAAGAAGAAATACTGTGACGCGTGTGAGACTAATTGCCTAGGTATGCCGATGAATATAATCGCGACAGAAGCATAAAGAAGCCAAGCAATCAATTAGTGCGCGGCGCTACGTGCCGATGCTTTCTAGCATCCTGGTTACTTGTACCATGTCGAATCGATTTATACGTGCTCGACGAACGGCCGAGTTAATTTACTCACAGACTCTGCGACAAGAACCGCGACAGTGCCAACTTGCTGATTCGATTATTTTTCAGGCCATCCAACATTGCAGAGGCTGAGATTTCCATATTCGATCGTGTGTATTTTCCCCCTGTGTGTTAAACGCGAGAACCGAGAACTAGGAGTAGTAGTAGTAGGAGGAGGAGCAGTTTATCCTGTGTTTCCTCTCTCACGGCGAACGGGATCGCTCGATAGGTCGGATCGATTCCTCTGAACGACTGTTGCTGCCCGAGGTCTCTTCGAGGAAGATCGTTACAAGTCCTCTTGGCTGATAGAATCATGCACTCTTCCCCCCTTGCCTGCTGCTGCTGCTGCTGCTTCTTCTTCTTCCTCGATACGACAAGACGCGTGTCTCATGATCGTGGCTCGGCTACGATCTCTCCTTCCTGTCTACCGAGGCTCCGAATCAATTCTCTTCCTCGCGTTTTCTTATTACCTGCTACCACTCTCTCCGGAGTCTTGAGGATACCAGGTCGGTGGCTGCCCTCTCGTTGGATGCCTTAATTTCGAGTACTGTTCTTCTTAATTTGAGTACTCTCGAGAAAAGAAAGAGGGAGAACGTAGAATCGATTTCACCGGGAGGGACGGCAACGTGTCCTACGGGACATCGATCGAAGCGTCCCAGCGGACAAAACCGATAGACGTAGAATCGTACGGGGGGATGATCTACGCGAATGAAGAGACGCTACCGTCGGCGCGATGGATTAATGATCCGCTCGGTGATCGTGACGTGAGATGCAAGGATCAACGATAAGAACGAGTAACCATCCGGTTAATCGCGAATCGCTCGGGCCACTCGATTTCTCCCTCTTACTTTTTCCACTATTCTCTCGTTTCCACTGTCTCAACGGCCGTTTCCCGATAAATTCGTAACATCGATCGAACTTCTCTCCTCTTCGTGCTCACTCGGTTCTCGATCTAACTTCCCGTCTGATCCGACGAGGAGCGATCGGCTGATCGAATACGAGGTTGCGTAGCGAGTAAGTGCACTTTAGAGTTTCCGGACCGCGGGTGAAAAAGCGGGGAACGGTAGGGAGGCACGGTCGAAGAAGAGGAGGAACAGGCGAGGAAACGTTTCGGCCGAAGAATACACGGAGGGATAACCGCGCGGCTAACTTATCCCGAGGACACCAGCATATCTAACCCGAACGCGATAACTCGAGCGTCGTCCCGAGATAGGTTCCCGACGTCGTCGTCACCCTCGGAACCACCGGCGAACCACCCGGGTCTCAATCAACGGCCGACTGCTCGTCGACGCGGCGGTGATGTGACAGCCATCGCCTCTTCTCGATCCACTTGCTCCCGATCCACGGTACTCGCGTTCTCCTCTCCGGCGGGGAACAAGGACAAGGACGACGGGGACGCCGTGGACGACGACGACGGCAAACAGCACCAGGGGAGATCGGTCGAGGGAGCGAACGGTTGAAGCCGAGAGGGCGAACGAAGGTGTCCTCGCTCTCGGCGTGGATGCGAATGGAACGAGAGCGTACGAACGGAATCGATCAAACGTGTGCGTTATATTCGTCTGAACCGAACGGACGAGCCGCTTTGCTGAACGCGAACTACCTCTCTCCTCTGTGGTATGACCTACTCGGTACACTGCTCTCAGCTGCTTTCAACCCCCGGAATCCTACCGCCACCCCTATGACCAGCCACCCCCCTACCTGCTCTCTCTCTCCCCCGGTCCAGCCCCCTCGCACCCTCGTTCCCCGGTTCTCCCGTGCCTACCCCTACCGTATCACCGGTTCTACCACCACTCTCGCCGTCGTACCCCCAGCAGCGTATCCCACCACCCCGTCAACCTGCCCTTCCTACTCGTGTGGCTTTTGCCACCCCGCCAGGACCAGTTATATACACTGCCGCTCAAAAGTACGTGGACACTTCCTTCATTCTTATAGCTACCTGGAAAAAGTGATACCTTTGGTAAATTTCATTATCGTGCGCGTATCCCGGTTCGTACAGTGTTGGAGAACATATTTTAATAAGAATTTATTAACCCGTTGACGTGCAATGATGTCTCCGAGACGTCATTCATTTTATCGTAATTCATTCAGACGTCATTCATTAATAGACTTTGACGTCTCCGAGATGTCAACAACTGTATTTGGCTAATACATAATAGCAATAAATGATTCGTAAACGCTTTGAGAAGTATCACACGTTACAAAAGTATTAAATTATTATTTTATGGTATTAATAAATCGACGATCTTATTGAATGTTATAAAGCAAATTTCAAAATAAAACGGCCTGTTTCTGAGCTTGTGCACGAGTATTCCCAAATTAAATGGTATCCTACGGACGCGCCGACGCACATTATATTTGTTTTTCAAGGGATTAAATATCTCACCGAGAATGATAAAAAAGAATTATATCTTCCGTTGCATCTACACCCCCGCGTTTACTAGTCGTGACATTCTGCCTATCAACCGTGTCATTATTTCACGATTAATAAGGTTTCATTCAGATTCTAAGATTTCCCATAAATGTTTTTCAGATTTGGAACATCGTCTTCGGACCTATCGTGATCCCATAGTTTTTCTATGGAATTCAAACGGTGTGATTGGGGTGGCAACGCAGTAATTTAGTACAGTCGTACCTCGATATACGAGCCGCCGAACGAGCGATATTTTGCTTCGAGATGAGAGCAAGATTTGAGATACGAGGAATCGCGCAAGATGTTGGATATCGTGAGAAACGATTGCTTTGAGATACGAGCAAACCGACGTACGAGGAACAAATTAAACTCGCACGTCGAGGTGCCGCTGCACTGTTAGAATACATTACGTACACATTCGTAATAGAATTTGGCAACAAATATTCTTTAACAATCAGAGTACACGTTACGTATCATAAACTTCACGCACGATGTTGGTATCGTGAGAAACGATTGCTTTGAGATACGAGCTAACCGACGTACAAGGAACAAATTAAAATCATACGTCGAGGTGCCGCTGCACTGTTAGAATACATTACGTACACATTCGTAATAGAATTTGGCAACAAATATTCTTTAACAATCAGAGTACACGTTACGTATCATAAACTTCACGCACGATGTTGGTATCGTGAGAAACGATTGCTTTGAGATACGAGCAAACCTACGTACGAGGAACAAATTAAACTCGTACGTCGAGGTGCCGCTGCACTGTTAGAATACATTACGTACACATTCGTAATAGAATTTGGCAACAAATATTCTTTAACAATCAGAGTACACGTATCATAAACTTCATGAACGTGCTAAGTGTCCACGTACTTTTGAGCGGCAGTGTACCTCGGTCCTGCTGCCCAGCCGTTTCGACCACCCTTTACCGACCGATCCTACTACCGTCGTGGTGCCCTTGCCTCTCGCTTTTTCAACCCTACTCCAACCCCAACCGTCTCTCGCCCCGTCTCGTTCCCTCTTCCGTTTCATATTTCGTGGAGACCGATCGCGTCACGCCGCTTTTCGATCCGTTTCATCCCATCCGTATATCTCTTTCGCTCTCTCTCTCTCTCTCTGCTCGTTCTTCCGCGGTACCGAAACGGCTCTCGCTCCGGGCCAACTATAGATTAGAAATCAACGTCGCGTTACGTTGCGCGTCGACAGGCAAAAAAATACACGAGCCCGCACTTATTACCGTTAGGATCGGGTCCGACGGGGGACATTTATCGCGTCGGAGCCGGAGGCAGCGTCTCTGGTTGTGTGCGCCCGCCACGATCCCTAGGACAACCGATTATCTGTTTATTAGTTTTCCCTCGCTACCGGCGGCGATTAACGGGCTGGCCTACATAAGTTCAGGATTCATTTACGCCACCAGATCTCGGGATATATCGTTTCATTTAAACGCCCCGTAAATGCATGCTTAATCGCCGCTATTAACCCTTTCGCTCCGAACGACGGATATACCGGTCTTCCATATGAAGATTCGTGGAGTCGATCGCCGGATATATCCGACAAATATTAATATGAATAATTATAATAATATAGAGATAACAATTATATAAACGTAATAAGAATAATATAATAAATGATATTAATATATATTAGGTCATTAAGTATGAAACGGCCGATTTGACACCGAAAGTTTGCTGAGTAATCGGACATTTCATACTTCATAATCTAACGTGATATGAAAATCGCCACTTTATTTTCTTCAATTAGTATAATATTAAAATGGCGAGTATAATTTCTTCAATTAATATTCTCCTTCAATTAGTATAATATCAAAATGGTCACTTTAATTTCATTAATTAGTATAAAATTAAAATGGCGACTAATATTCTCCTTTAATTATAATATTACGTTACAAAGCATGAAATGTCCGAATACTCGCAAAACTTTCGGTCCCAAATCGAACGTTTCATACTTAATGACCTGATATTTTAATTTACATACATCACTTTCGTCGGGAGGTCCCATTCAAGAGTATCGCTAAGACGAACCGAACTGCCGTTGCGAAAGGGTTAAGATTAGATAACGCTATCGTTCTCCATCGTCGTTCTCCTTTTTTTACCACGTGTTGTGCAATCTTGCGATCTGACGTCTCGACGCGTCATTACCACTGACCTCACGTTTCAATTAAAAGTTGCTAGGGCTCACGGAACGATCGTACAATGGACCGGCCCCGTATTCAAATCTACATTTATTATACCTCGCTCGAATATTTCGACGTCCCATTTCATACCGTACAATACACGTGCCCACGTTATTGTACGTTCCAGTCAAACGGATTCTAATCATAGCTATTCGATGCGGAGATAACGGCGCGCATAGCGAGCGTTGCTATCAGAGGACATAAATGACGCGCATATAATAATGGTAAAAAAATATTGGGCGCAACGCGTTATAGGTATAACCGGTATAACCCGGTGACGTCTAGATATAAATTAGTTCGGGGTACAACGTCGCCTTAATGTATCTGTCAGGCGCATTGCGCGATATATCGCGGCAGTTCATACGTATATACCGAAGATCGAAATCTCGGTTTTCCCTTTGTCCGTTCTAGGAACAGGGATAAGTAACATAAGCCAAGGTGTACGTGTA
>SHCU01001017.1:0-10238 GCA_004307685.1 Ceratina australensis | reverse complement strand
AATTTAGATAATACTTTTATCGTATTTTATCAAAGATTTCTCAGACTTATAAACAGACGTTTAAACTTCTACAAAGTAGCACAATAAATATTAGCACCTAGATTATTTTCAAGAGTAAAAAATTTGATTAATCAGATTCGTTTAATCTGCACAGAGGCAAGTCATGCTACACTTGGAACTAATTTTTACATTAAAAAGTTTAAGATGCTACAAGAATAAAATAAACCATGATACTTATGAATGTACATAGTAGTAGAAAATTTTTGATAGGACGTGGATATCATCGTATTCCCGGAAGATGCACTTACCTCGCTTCACATGCCGGGTAGGAAGGACATGGATCCATGGACAACCGTGATTCCCTCTGCGGAATCACACTACATCCCTTGCACGCAGGATGACATCAGTGGTGTCAGCGAAGTAAGTACACGCACACTCTGTAAAAAAAAAAAAAAAACAAAAATTGAATCACTCAATGTCTCTCTGTATCGAAAAAACGATTCATTGATTTCCCCAACGAATCCCTCGGTTACCCTTTTCGATTGTCATCTCGTGCTCACCGCGGTTTATCTTTTATAGACGTTGAAGAGACTGTCGTGCGCAGCCAGAGAGAATCGTATATACGTGGTGGTGAACATCGCCGAAAAGAATGATCGATATTACCACAATACCAACGTTGCGTTTGATCGAGAAGGGAAGATAGTAGCCAGGTAATGTAATCCCAGGATAAGTGTCCATCGATTGCGATTGAAATCTTTTCCGTTGACACGGACAGGTACCGGAAGGTGAACCTGTACAACGAACCGTCGTTCGACAAGACGGATGTACCTGAGGTCGTGACGTTCGACACGGACTTCGGCGTGAGATTCGGTACTTTCATATGCTTCGATATATTATTCTCCGTGCCGGCCCTGAACTTGACGAGATCGATGGGGGTATCGAATTTCATCTACTCAGCCGCTTGGTTCTCCGAGGTTCCATTTTTAACGGGTAAGATGAGACCATTGCAATTAGCGGTTAGCAATTAAAATAGCAGGCTAATCGAACCGCTCGCTACGCAGCTGTACAAACGCAGTTCGGATGGGCTTATTCCCAGAACGTCAACCTATTAGCAGCTGGGTATCATCAGCCGGAAATAGGAAACAGCGGCAGCGGCATTTACTCAGGTAACGTTAATATAATATTTTATAACATGAATATTAATTTAAAGGAAACGTGTATTTCGCGTTCAGGTCGTAAGGGAATACTGAACGCTACGATGACCAGCGATCCTCCGCATCGGCTCCTGATCTCTCGACTCCCAAAGAAGCCGAGCCAGCAGACAACGTGTAACGTCGAAGAGGGATGCCCAACGGTAGCTGATAGCGTCCGAGCTTCTTCGGAGATGCAAAAGTCAGCGGACAGTAATGGAATAAAACTATTGCACGACGTCTTGAAATCGTTTTCAAGTGTCCGATTGGTGAATCCGTCGACGACCGGAGTCATTTGCCAAAACAATCTGTGCTGCGAGTATGATATCCGTACAAATGGGTTCGATTCCTCGCCGATTAATTATCGCGTTATCGTATTCGACGGGATCCGACTGTACGGTTATTACATGGAGGGCGGCGTCCGTGCCTGCGGTTTGGTACAATGCTCCAACGACTCGGTGACCTCTTGCGGCTCCGTCGCAAAGACGAACACTGTCTTCACCCATGCGAGTATCCGGGCAACGTTCGGTGAAGATTACTCGACGACTTTAACGATCCCCAGCATGCTGAGTACCTCGTTGCTACCTCTTGATCACTGGACGTTCAACGAAGAGAAGGACGGCAGGCAAACAAACGTTACTATATCTTTGACGCAGCCTACATCGGATCTCGTGACTTTCAGCGTGTACAATCGAGTCTTCGTCAGAGACAAATGGCATCGGCCTTGATCCTGAGGCTCGCGTGCCTTGTGTGTGTTACAACATGTATCAAGTATTAAATAAAACTTCAACAGGCATATAATCGTCCCTTCTTCTTCTTTGCTGCAAAGTTATTCAAAACCATCTCAAGGACAAATCGCTTGAATTATTCTACGCTGCTTTGGGAACACCCTATACATTCAATATAAATTCCGCTGTTCATTTTTCCGATCCTCTTTTTCCCTGTGACTTTTTATATCGATCGTCGGACGTAACCCGAGTAAAAGTGAAACCGCTTGATAGAGGAAATGCTGCGTTCCCTCCTACCGATACGCGCATGGGAAAACCGGTTGACCGTGAGTCTTCTGACGCACTATTTGAACCACCGTGACGCGCACAGCGATCTACCGAAAATGAACTTCCAAGAATATCGGCGTAAATCGCTCGCGAAACCGAACGTCTCGTCGTTGCGCAGCGCCGACGAACGGAGGACAACGACGTACGCGGTGTCTTTCGGTGTGGATAACTGATCAGACGATGACGCGAGTCCCGGTGGTAACGCTATCCTCCCATTTCTTTTTTCTCAGTGCTCGCGGTCGCCGGGATGTACGTGCTCAAATCCCACACGCTGCACTACGTTGAGTTTATCGGGCCGGCTCGCGACGTCATCGCTGAGGCCCAGTTAGAGATCAGTTTGCAGGACATTCCTTTAGGCAAGACGGCGGTGTTTCAATGGCGCGGGAAACCGATCTTCGTGTACCATCGGTGAGATTACCAAAAATGAATCCTTAACCATTTAACTGTGGAATTTTAGAAATCTTATTCTCTACTAATTTAGGATGGCCCACGCAACTTGCACACCTATAATAACTTCCAAATTATGGGTTGCACAGAAAAGTTTTTTATACAGAACTTGCATGGTTTGAAGGGGTGCATTGTGTAGTATATGTAGTTCTTTTTACAGGTGGAGGCGTGTCGGACATTTGTACTAATATAATAATTGAACTAATAATTAACGAGTTATTGCACTTTATTTCCTGAACATTTTCTTCGCGTAATTTCAAGTTACAAATTCAACCTTATCATAGATTATAGCTTAAGCTTAATTAAAGCTAAAATGTTCAGGAAATAAAGTGCAGTAACTCGTTAATTATTAGGTTTAGAACTGCTGAAGGTCGATACCCTTTTATTCAGAATTTGACATTCTTCCATCCTTTCATTCAAAAAACATAGCATTCCATTTAAAAAAAAACAAAGTCGACCTTCAAATCTCCGACACGTCTCCACCTGTAAAAAAGCTACATATACTATGTAATGCACCCCGACACACCATGCAATTTCCGTGTACAAAACTTCTCTGTGCAATCCATAATTTGGAAATTATTATACCACCCTGTATATACAAAATCTATTATTTTAGATGCTGTAGATTAATTCAATGGACTCTAACAGCTACAGAGTTCACGTGAACAATGTTAGAATAAAATCAATTGTTTTATACGAGTCTCTTTATATTTAAACAGATTATCAATATTAATTGAAAGAAATTTAGACTGACGTGCGTACACGTCGGACGCAATTAATTGGTTAATTCGTTGGATATGGACTCACGAAACGACAACAATATAATGGGAAAATAAAATGAATATAAACTCTCGTGGCCGGAAACTTCGATTATAATCTTATTTATATCTATATCTATATCTATCTATTTCTCTTCCTATTCTACACTATATCTTATTTATATCTATTATAATTTTTCAGTACTCAACGTGTTATAGACCGAGAGAGATCAGTTGACGTCCTCACATTGAGGCACCCCGAAACCGACGACCAAAGGGTGAAACGTCCAGAATGGCTGGTAATTATAGGAATTTGCACTCACCTCGGTTGCATCCCGCTACCGAACGCCGGCATGATCCCCGGTGGCTTCTACTGTCCTTGCCACGCGACGCATTTCGATGGCTCCGGACGCACCATCCGAGGTCCCGCGCCCACCAACATGGAAGTCCCTGAATATAACTTCATCGACGACAACACCATCGTTATCGGCTAATTACTCAGGGGATGATGAACGCTGTTAACGGGCTCCTGAAACAGTTATCGAGAAAATGCCTTAACTATTTAGATTTATCGGTTCTGCCTTGTATCGGCGTCAGACTTTTTTAGCGATATCTAGTATGTAATTAATGTTTTAAAAGGTATTTCAATTGGAATTGCTCGTTTTCATGTAACAGGTATTCGATCGGACGGACCTTCCATGTTAGTTTAGATCGAAAATATGTAATTGAAATACATATACGTACCTAACGAGTAGCGCCCGTTGAAACGCGTCCGCTATTTAATATCGCTGACGTTAAAACACGCACTAATAGTTTTAAATATTCCAAAGAGCTATAACAATCATTTGCACCACTTTTTTGATTGCAACACTTCGCGAGAAATTAATAAAACGGTGTTAAAAATTACGAATAAAACTTCGGACAAACTGCCATCTCGAATATCGAAGCAGGCGGCGCCACCGTCAACTACCTGAACTTCGATTCGAGTTGATTGGTAACTATGTTCAGTTTGCGAGGTAGCGCGTTGCGTCGGTCGTGCATCCCGTTGTTCGGCCCTTGCGTTTATTCATTTTTACCGTAGATTTGATCAAAGTTATTAATAAAAATGACGCCGCCGATGGAGAGAATACAAATCCTCGAAGGGATCGAGAAAGATATAATTCTGTGCTTGCAATGTGCAGGTAATTAACATTGATATAACATTCGTTTCGAATCGTAATCCGATTTCATAGATTTTTATTATTATATTCATTGATTAAACCTATTCAATATATTTTTTATTCAGGACAAGCTTTCGTAGAACTCAGTAAAGAAAAGTCGAGTTTGAAGCAAGCCGAGGCACAGACTCAGCAATTCTTAAAAACGTTGGGTCACGTCGAGTCGAAACTGAGCGAGCAGATCAATTATTTAACCCAAGTGTCGACAGGTAATATCAAACAGAATACATTTATAATTATGATTCTATCGTAAATTATTCTTTAGGTCAACCCCACGAAGGTTCTGGTTATGCCAGCCAGAAGGTATTGCAAATGGCGTGGCACAGGTTAGAACACGCGAGGAGCAGGATAAACGAGCTAGAGCGTCTTAAAAATAAATCGAGATGAATCGATCGAACGTTTCGTTTCTTACCGAATAATAATAATTCTCACAGTGGCTATATTAAACAGTTTCGATCGATATTTTTTACATTGTTAATTTACGAAACTGTTTCACTGCCACGGATAAACAAGAGGTGCATAAAAATTCCAACTGATCAACTGTTCTTTATATCTTTTATTAAAACTATGGAAAGACAGGCGGAACATTCCCAACGCGAAACTCAAATGGGTATAAATTAATGAGAACACAGGCCAAGCAATTCAATTTTTCTTATCAAAATTAATCAGACATGTTCAAGGCACTGTACCATCCGCGACGCCCATACTGCGCTTCACTGTGGCAGCCAGAGAAATTCTCGATCTCCTCTCCTCGTCTAATTGTTTCATTAACAGTGTCATTTTCGATTGTAAATCAGTCATCTGGCTCTTCAATGTCTTGACTGTTTCCGATAATACCCTATGGAATAGATATATATAAAAGATAGAAAATAATGATTAATTATGATGGAATTGACAGAATAATAATAATTGATTGCGATGAAGATGCAAGGAGAATTTACCGATTGCTACACAGCTCCCAATTCCCCCGATTCTGCATCAACGACGACCTGTCTGGTATTTTATGTAGATCGTCCTCCAGCATTGCTGAAATTAGATAAGTAATAATGTAAATGTACGAGGAATAATTGTACACAGTGATTGTTATTAGTATTCGGACACACTTCAAAATGAAGAATTGAAAATTTAGAACTAAGAAGAGACTGTAAATTATACGTTTGAAGTGTGTCCGAGTATTAAGGTTGTACGAGCCCTTTGTGAATATCATTTTTCCAAAGAACTCATTCCTTCGAACACAACGCTTTATTAAATTTCTCGAAGTTCTAAAAACATCACGGCTCGCACAACTTTAATAAAATTCACTGTAGTTCATAACGATGCGAATCACTACCTACAAGTTGATTCTCCGGAATGCACCGTGAACCTGGCATTGACGGAAAGGCAGTACGCCTCGATCACTTTTAGTATGATCGCGTCCTCTTTGAATTGCTTCTCGTCTGTAAAAACCGACAAAATATATTTTACCAGCGGTAAACGGGTTTCATCAGTAGCAATTTCAAGTTCTAAATGCGTACTACGTGGCGCGCGCGATAAATCCAAGCCGATATCAATTTTACCAAGTACTCTAAAGTTATAAAAAGGAGGTGCCGGTCGTAACGAAGCGATACTCCAAGGCGTTTTAATCCCTAGAGACGGGTCCGTAATCGATTTCTGCTGTTGCTGTTGCTGCTTCCCGTTCTGCTGGCTGCAAATCTAAAACGGAACGACTCGGTTTAGAACGATCGGGGCACATAGCTCGAGTTAAAAAATCAAGTACTGAAAACGTGCTCTATCACACGACAGCTGTGTTAAACGATGTAATGAGCTACTGTCTGCCTACCGAAGTTAAGAATGGATCGTTTGTGATGGATCATTAGCAAAGCGAGAGCTCGACTTCACACAACATGGCTGTGAAACGGAAACATACAATCATATTGTGTGAACGCACGTAAGTGAAATATAATTAGTAGCGAGAAAAACGGGTGAAAAAACGTTAACTAAACGTGAATAAAAAAATAAACAGCCATGCTATGGAAGCTTGCCTTGATCCGAGTATCCAGACAACGGTATAGGTTTCTTCAACCACCAATGGGCATACAATCCTGACGTATATATCTGACTCGTTCCGTCGGACTCATTCTCGACTGGATGCTTTCTTCCGACCTTTCGCACGACCGTCCGATGCGCGAACGGCACAGGCTGCGTGAACCTCCTTCGCGTGGAATCTACACCAACCTGCGTTCGTGCTTTGCTCGCGAACGAGTGAATCGTCGCCTCGCAGCTCGGAGAACTCGACACGTTCTCGTTGTGCCTCGACAGGTCGGACGAGTGCGCGCTATCGCGTAGCGTCGAGTCGAACGGCGAGGTGCAGATGCACTGGTTCTCGAAATTATTGTCATCGTTCTCGCTTTCGCCGGAGGAGATTCTTAATCTAGACCGTTCGGTTTCGTACTTGTTGTCGACGCACGCGTACGACTTACAGGAGGAATTGACCTCGGAGGAGTTCATTCGGTAGCTCTCAGCCATCCCCGAGTCGGCCGAGCCGACGCTGAAAGCGCTCGCTTGGAAATCGAGCTTGTCCCGCGTACGCAACTCGAACTCCGCGTCTTCCGCGAGATCCGCCGAGTCGCGTACAGGGTTTATAGCAATTTTACCGATACCTCTGACCGTGTTCCAACAGTTCTCCTCGGCCATGTCGTCGAATCTATCTCGATGCGGTTTACGTCGAACTGGGAACGAGTGAGAAGTATCGGTATGCCGAGATCGATGCTTAGCCTCGTTGTTATCGTCGAAACCGGTCGCGGCCGGGACGGATGGCAAACTTTTGCTGATCTCGCGTACGCTATTCTGCGAAAGCTCCGCCGAAGGCGAGTCCGTTATCCCTACGGTACTGAGATCGATGTCCACTATGTCGTACTTCACGTCGAGAGTCAGTGTAGATTTACGCAACGTCGTCGTACCGACGGATGACCGTTCCGTTTTCCGCGGCTCGAGGCTCGAGCCGCTGGAACAACGATCCTGACTGTCTCTTCGTACAGGGAACAGGGCGTACGACGTTAAGTTAGTTTTCCGCATTTTCACGTTGTTCGTGTCCGGTCTCAACACGTATTGCAGATAGAGCAACCTCTTTAATAGTTCCGGCCGTATGACCTTTTTCCTGACTAACTTTGCGAAATATCTCGACAGACGAGCGTACGGGGGATTTAGATTGTTGCAACTCACGCGCGATGCTGTCGGCGATTTTACTACATTGTTCGTCGCCGTTTGCTCCTGGATCAAAAGATCGATCCACCGTTGCTGATCCTCTTTAGTACCGCAGAGTACGAGTATACTCTCGATCATCGGTCCTGCAAAACAAGGAGACTGTTCGTTACGCGCATACGCACGACGACGTGTACGAAACATTCGATTAATTTAACATTCTCTGTGCATTGAACTCTTGCCTGTAATTTCAAAAGCATTTCTTACTTCGTCGGTGTCCTCCACTTGGGTGATAGTAATACCTGTCAACGGGAGTTTTCCCTACAAAAAGCAGACGTCTAATTCGCTGGTTCAAACAAGGAATTGAATGAGGTTCAAGTAATTACTTCGTAAACGAAGGAGCTCATCCTGGGGCTCGTACTAAGAACCAACAGAGTCGTAGGGAAGAGTACGAAGTATCTGTCCCGTCGATCCACCCCGCTAGCTCCGGTCGCTAAAGTGACAGACCCGACGTAAAGAATCTCGCCGAGCGTGCTCAGCTCTTCGCCCTCCCATCCCTTGATCCCACTAGTCAACACTTGCAACGCCAACTCCCGTTGCTTTCTTATAGACGCGCAACGATCCTGCGTACGATTATTTAAATAACAAATTTGCAAAGAAGCGTTTCTTTAAATGAAACTCACAGTTATGTCTCTATATACAGCTATGCTACGTTGAGTATCGCCTCTATCAGGGTGATTCTTTTCCGTGTGTCTTTCTAATTCCTGGAGCATGGCCGAGTACTTATCCAACCTTCGAAAAGGCTTGCTTAAACCAGTTGTCAACACCAGGATACCTGGCGATATAGCTCCGCTACGTTCCATGAAATCGTTTAACTCGTCTCTGTAAAGAAAAGGTAACTTCGGTTCTCGTAGCATTACGATTTATTTATTTCTTTTATTTTTCCCAAGACCAGGAAGATTTCTGTTCTTCTTGGATACTGAATTTCAACATTCCACACCTCCTGCTCACCTGTATCGATCTAATATGCACACGGCTCGCGGATGATTCCCGCAATAAGTCATATGGATGGACATCAGCTTCGGCGCGAGCGTTAGAAAGAGATTTCCCACTCGAGAAACACATCCTTGCGCCGTGACTGCTTCCAAGTTGGACAACAGTCGTTGATGTACCTCAAGGATTTCGTTTATATTCCCAAGAAGCTGCTTGTACTCATCCTTGTTCAATCTACGCTCGACAGGTTTACCAAATTTTAGTCAAGCCATTGTATACGTGCACGTAGTATTTACTCACATGTTAGCAGATTCCAGAGGGTGTAAAAAGTTACTTATCAGACCCTGTAATTCAGCTACGTTTACCCTTTCAGAATCGACGATATCTTTTAATACGATTTCACGATTCAGCTTCTGATGCACAGGTGACTCTTGTAGAATCTTCTCGGGTGAAACTTTGACAGCTAGAACGCTGTTCTCTTTTGAGAAAAGTAAGAGGATTAAACATGGATCGAGGTTTGGAAGAAACTAATTTCTTCGTACCTGGAACTCTGCATTCCTTTACGTAATTAGATGGGAACCAGCCAGTCTTCTCGTTCAGCGTACCTTCCCACCAGCCCTCGTCATCCGTCTGTGTTATCGTTATCACGTCACCCTTCTTGAAGCACAGCTAAAGAGACAATCGTTTAGCAGCTTAAATTTGACACGAAGTCAGACGTATCTGTGATTATTAATGTACCTCGTCGTTATTCTTTCCTTTGAACGAGTAGATCGCAGTCACGTACTTAGGCGCATCAGCTTTTGACATGATTGTTACTTAAATGCAGAAACGAAAGTTCAACTTGAAAATTAAAAGAGTTAGAAATAGAGAAAAGCGTATCCACTCCGAGGTCGAGTCTTTTTCATCCTCCCACTTTTTCTCGTACGTTTATTCGCACGTTCTCTTGTCCCTCGCACTGTAACATTTATAACTTTTAAGATATAACAAACGATCCCACGTTCGATAGATATCCGCACCGATCGATCGCCATTATATTTTTAACGTCCCATCACCGCGCCCATGATTCACTTGATCATTATTCAACGAACACTTGGCAGGCTACTAAACTATCCAAGGTTTTTGTCGAGTGCTGTTTGGCAACGGGCGAGGAAGGTTAGTTGACTCGCCTCACGTACATTCGTACGATACATGGACTCGAGGGACGGAGCGTCAAGCGGACTTTTAGGCGAGAGAGGCACTTCCAAAGACGCGAGAGGAAAGTTGGCCCCATGATTGCCACAAACGCGTAGCAGTGGAGGGGCTTCATCTTTCACCACCGAGGAGAGATTCGTAAGGAGTGCCAGCCAGAGATGCCAGATTGAGGACGGGAACCATCGGGAAACTGCCCCTCCACTTTTA
>SHCU01001016.1:13289-28859 GCA_004307685.1 Ceratina australensis | reverse complement strand
TCCCAGCGAAATCCAAGGGATGGAAAAGAAGCGGCGGAAGGAAGAAAGAATCTATAAGTCCATAAATCTGCAAAGCCAGGGAAAAAGAGGGCAGAAGCAGCTCGGAGAAAAATTTATGGGTGACACCGTAAAAACAAGGGCAGCGAGAATTTTTATTTCCACCAGATTCGAGTAATATTCTTCTGGCCGGGGGTATCAGGCGCCGCCGATATTTTTACTTAAAAAGCGATTTTCTGTTCTTTTATAATAATTCGATGTTAACGCGTTATACCGGGATTCGTAGCGGTGTTATTTATGAAAGCGTGTGGAAGCTCTTCAGAAATGAAATCGAGCGTGAAAGAGAAGAATGACGGAAACGTCGAGCTCGCGGTCGGCCGGTTAGGCGGGAATTGTCGGTGATGAAAAAGTTGGTAGAGAAATAAGTTCCCCGTCGTATCCATTTGCCGAACGTCATCGCGCTTTCACGAATATTCGGGGCACGTTTATCTACACGGCAGCGCATACGTGCTTAACGCGACGCGCCGGGTTACAGATTGTCGATTCATATTTACATTTTAATAACTCTTCCCTTCTACCTTGTCGCTCTCGTTCTCTCGCCACGGTAACGCCTCACCCCCGCTCGCCCTCTCTTTCTTTCGTAATTCCGTTCCCGCGTATTAACGCACCCGCTTCTCGCCCCATTAAAAAAAAATCCCGCGCGTTTTAATATCGATGTACCGCGCCGGTATATCGAAATCCCCGATAATCGCTCGCGACGCGAGGAAAAAAGTAAATCTGGGACAGGCTATGATTTTAAAAAACGATCTCGACCACTTTTAAACGAAAATGGCAATCGTGATCATTCGATAACTTACCGTTCAAATAACAATAGGATTTTCTCTCTTTTTTCCTCCGCATTTATTCAACAGGGTAGAACGTATAACTGATGTACATGATAACGCATACAATCAATGCTTAATTTAATGAATGTATGAAATTCTCGATTTAATAAGCGTGGCTCGTAGACGCATTCTACCATGTAACTCTTTATAATTATATCATCGAAGCCGGCCGGGTTACGCGCTTCCACTTCCCCCTTTTTTAATCGCGCACACCGGTAATTATAATAATTCGAATTTCAAATGCACGATCCGTATCCGTTGGGGGCGCCGCGCGGCCGCCGCGTTATAAGCAAATATTTTTCTGGTCATCGGCCCGGGCAAACAATAATTTTTGATACGTTCGCATTACCACCGATTTCCACGGCACGTCCCCGTTATTATTATCGGTTATATTCGTTGCCGGCCGCTTATTATTACGTGGCGAGTGAACATTTTATTCGTTCCAATAATTATTACACCGTGAATACGGTCTTTTTATGGACGATACAAAAACCGATCATGCGAGATATCGCACGATTTTATTTCCGAGCAAATTCAACCGCCACGTACTTAATACAGCGATTGACCAAGTGTTACTAATTGACCGCGGATTTACACGTGAAACGAAACGTTCGCGCGCCAGCCAAAAGAAACGCGTTTCACACACTCGCACATCACACAGTCTTTTTTTACAAATTCATATTGGATCAACGCAAATATTATTACGTAATTTATTAATAATTGAAAACAGAAATTCGGATGCGGATGGATCGAAGAAAGAGGTGATATCCTCTCGTTTTTTATCATGTTCGCAGGGGAACTCGGTGTGGAACGTCTGCTCGAGCGGGGAGGAACATTTAAATTTAAAAGGACCTAAGTTCGAAGTTTTAAGCAGTCGAAAGAAGAAGGAGAAGAAGAAGAAGTTCGTTGTCCCTTCCCGCATCGGGCCGTATTTGCATGAGAAAAGTGTTCCACGATTCCTTCGATTACACACTCGCCGCCACAGTTCCCGGAGATGGTTCACATTCTAGGAAACTCTTTCAAAAAGATCTCCTTTGTAACGATGAACTTTTTAGATAGATGTGACACCGTACACGTGTCCCATTCACAGCTCGGGGTCTTGACTCCTCCTCGCGCTTCGTCCCCCCTCTGTTCGATCTCCTTTTCTCGCCTCCTGAAACACAATGAGAATATTTTTTGATCAAACGATATTACAATGACAGTTTAAAGAGAGGTCGGATCGAGTTGAACGAGCTCTTAAAAAAAAGTTATGCGAGTTACGCTTCCGGCTCCGTCTCGTCTGGCTCCGTTCGTATCGTCGGAAACAAATATTTCGCGCGTGTTTCCGCGTAATCCTTTGCCCTCTTCTCTTCGTATAACGAGCCACACGCGGCTACCAATGGAGGTTGATATTGGCGGTTGATTATCAATTTTCTACCAATTTGGTTCCACTTGTAGCGGCGCCAGCTTTTGTCCCACTAATCACCCCTTGGCTACCGCTTTCACCCCCCGCCGGGTACATCCGATCCGCTTTGCATATTACGCCGCGATATATCTCCACTATTCTACATCACTTGACGAGTCTCGCCCCACGCGGCTCTCCTTTTCTTTTCGCCCCTCGGGGAAAAAAACGTTGTTCGACCCACCAGCTGGAAAGCGCAATTGAAAAAGATAACCCGGCCCCCCTCTCATCGATCAGGAATATATTCGTTTTAAACAATCCGTGCATTTTTTTTTTCTACCGCAAAATTCGGACGCGAGATGTATTAAGTATGAAACGTCCGATTTGAGACTGAAAGTTTGGTTTATTATATCTCGGGCAAGAAATAATATAATTAATCAAAATATGCACCTAAGCTATCAATACAGTGTTGCCAGTTTAACGATAGCTTAAACGATGGATTTGCTTCCAGCTTTCAGAAGATCAAAATCTCCGGATCGGAATTTTTCGAACCACCGATGTGCTGTACGTTCGTTAGCCACATCCTTGCCAAACACTTCGTTAACATTTCGACTTGTCTTCGCTGCATCAGTTCCACGATGGAACTCACATTCGAAAATAACTCGCATTGTTGTCTTATCCACGACGTACATTATTTAACGTCCAGGCGACAATACGACAGACCGTTAAAAAAAAGAGTGTATCTGAAAGCCAGATGGCATACCTTCCCAATGCAAAAAAAGACGATCGAAATGAAATATCGCGATATCTGGTATCAAAGTTGAGGCTTTAGGTAATCGGACATTTCATACTTAATGACCTAATACTTCGATCGCCGCTTCCTTGAGAGTCGAAGAACGCGGCGGAAGTTTTTCGCGAATTAACGTGGTGGGCAGGAGGACGCGTTCGCAAAACAACAGAGGGATCAAACGTGGACGCTTATGGGATCAGCGATCTGAAAACGTTGTGTTGTTTCAGGTGAGCCAGCTCTCACGCGCGCCACACCCCGTTTTCCACGGTTCGGATCCACCCTCCGGACCGCGTTGCCCTCGCCCACGCGCGCGGCGACGCGCCGACCGATCGGGAATTTCGAAATCGCTCGGTCCACCGGCTAACGAAATTTTTATTCCCTCCTCCCCGAAAAATACGAGCGACGCGCGGAGTCGACAAACATTACCGAGCTCGATTCAAATTTTCACACGATCAACCGTTTTTGTTCATAGCCAACTTTTTTCCGTACCGTCAACTTATTTTAGCAGCGACGGGAACGTCAAAGTAACGGCGCCGTTGTATTTATTCGCGTTAAAGCCTCGCGCCCTGTTTATTTTTTCTTGACGTTCATTACAATTTATTCGGCCGTTACTGGCTGCCACGGCTATTCAAAATTCCGCCCGCTCCGTCGGCAATAAACGGTGTATCACTGTTTCCCCGGCCCATTACGCGTCGCCTCGCCCGCGTTTTCACGGCTTAAGCAAAATGAATCAGCGTCCCCGGGAAGAATTTCGCGGGCAGTCTTTACGACAGATAAGCTCTCCGTAATATAGTATTTATTGGTTGACAACTTGCCTGGAAACGGTATTCGTAGAAAAACCGAAGATTTCACGAATTAACGTTTCACGCAGGCGAAAGGAACCGGTTTTTTTCAACAGTTTTATTTCGCGTGAAAATGTACTCGTCAATTAATATAACGCGGAGAATCTCGTGAATATATTTCGGGAAGATGAAAAGCGAACGAACGTATTTGAAAATATTTCAGGCAACGTCAATACGGAGCGATGACGATGCGAGAGGAGCATGATCGCTTGTGACACCGATGACCAATCGAGAGGCAGGGGGGCAGATGGGCGCGGTAATGGGAAAGCCATGCACGCCGGCCCGATTCGCATAAAATTAACCAGTTCGTTCGTTCATTTTAATTAACGAAACACCGAGGGCATCGCGACCGGTGTACGTCTATCTTCTCGACGATGCGCCACGTTTTACACGGGGCCGTGCGAAAAACGAGCCTCCGTCCCGATTTTACGATCCATCGCAAATCACGACCGAGAAACCTTTTAATTATTACGCTCTTGAAATAAAATTACTAATTAAAAAATGAAGAAGAAAACAGGAGTAAAACAGTGGCGGATATTTTATCAATTTTTATTCCGACCGTGCGATCGAAGGGAATAAAGGATCGTAAAAATTGGCACGGGGTACAATAAGTTTTCGCGGATCTGGCCCGGGGTTCGTGCATCAGCGGTTCGTGCAGAAGATCTCGAGGACCGTATAAGGTTAAGGTGTAGAGCTGGTGGGCACGATGATGTCTCTATCCACGACGGGGCCCGTTAGGTGTGCGAGCCGATGCAACACGTGTGCACGTAGGGAACGAGACGCGTGTATGTGCAAGCAAACAGGCGCCATCGGAGGCATGCAACGAGCACCGGGGTCACACGGGGTCAGCCAGTCACGGAGTTAATTAGACGCCGTGCTTCGGGAGGCTCACATGGCAGCATGCTCAGATATCAATCGCTTCGCGGGATGGACCCGTACACTTGGCTTTTCTTAAAAGATTCTCATCCCTCTTCTCCCTGAGCCCGAAGAAAAATGGGATACAGATAGAATCGTGCGCTTAGAACGGTCCCCGATACACGAAACTTTCTTCTCCTTCTCACGACGAACATTAATTAAGCCCCGCCGGCGCGAAATCAGCCGCAAAACGGAACCTCGTCAAAGTACGATTTTTAAAAAATATATGTATGTACAATTATCACGGGTTAGATTCTATAAGACGTAGAAATCGCACGAGTTTAATTGGGAGTTATTAAGACTATCGCGAGGGGAACCGGGCAATTTTACAAGCCCCGTACCCACCGTCCTCCACCGGCTTGATTATCCCGGCTAATTTGGCTAGCCCATTTGGTAGCGAGATAGGAAACGAGCCCTTCTCCGGCTCGCGAGACGTAAGACCGACGCGGTTTTACCTTTCTGCGGATTTCTTAACCGTGAAACCGACTATCTGCAATTAGCCAGCCACATTTATATGACCTGATTACACCGGTCTGCCAACTTCCTTTAATCCCGAGCAAAATCTGGTAACACCCTGCCGCAGTCAGACCTCCCCCCCGGGTCCGTGTTTTTTTTCTCCTCTCTATCTCGAGCACACGCGCGTTAATCCGTTTTTTTCGCGAACTACACGCTCGAGGCGAACGGGAGTGGAGGGCCTCGAAAGGGGTGAGAGAAAGAAGAGGGAAGGCGGTTCGTTAAGGCGTACCTAGAGCACGATAACGCGGCGGAGGATTCGAAGAACGTCGAACCTCGTTTTATTTAAGGGTTTCGCTTACGCGGTTTCGACGAGAACGTGCGAAGTCTACGAAGATACTCGGTGCCGGTAGAGATAGAGAGATGAAAACTCGTGGAATCGTGAAACGGAGGGCGCGGCATGACGGAGGGTTTGGGTATAGGTCCGCCGCCCCTGCCTGCCTCGTTGGAGATGGAAGCAATAGGGATCAACTAGTATGCAAATCGCATGTAAATATCGTTCACTCTCCCGGTACCGAACCAGCTAAAGCCTCTTTCTCTCTCTCTATCTTTCTCTTGATGTCTGTGTCTCTCCGTATCGTGTCTACCGCGCCTCCTCCCTCCCTCCCTCCCTCTCTTACCCTCGTGCTTCACTCGTGCTGCTCGTCGAGTACCGAAGAGAAGAAATCAAAGCAGGGGACAAAGCAAGCGCAGACGAGATCGTGACGGAATTCTTTCTCGTTCTTCCGCTACCCATTCCTGCAGCCTGAGCTGGCAGCCACCCCCCTCGAAGGTATTTGCTTTCCTCCATCTCGGCTCCCCAACGACGACGTGTCCCCACGGCCAAGTGGGTGTTACCGGGCTACCATCGCGTCGTTAGTTGTTAATTAATTTATTTTTTTTATCCCCACGGTTCGAGCGTGTCGTCGGAATATGAAATATATATATCTACGATCGGGCTGACTTCCGCACCGGGGTAACATAGAACAATGATATTTACGTTAGTTCGCTTTATCCTTCGTAAAGACCGGCGTTAAAAAGTTTTGCGGCGAACTTCTTAGTTCGAGATAACTTTCTGCGAAACTAAGGGAATAAGCGATATTGCGGTTACCTCTCTCGCTATTGCCAATCGTAAACGCGAGAGCCGTTCTCAGCAACTGTGACATAATGCCGGTGACGTCAACCAAGTTTAAACTCGTCCCTGAATCGACTGTTCTCGCGGAATCGTCGGACAACTTTTCCGGCCGTCATCTGGCGGCCGGACGAAAAGTTGCGTTTAATCCCCTGGACACGTCGAGACAAATTAGGAACGAGGCTCGAATCGATGGGTAAACCGTTGTAAATTCGTTTATTATAGATGGCCTGAACGTATCTTAGGAGAATAATCAGGCGGAGAGAAGGGCTTAACAGGGTCGAGCATTAGTCGTGGAATTATATGACGACTTCTGTCTTATTCAGGGCGAGAATCGGCAGACCCTCCGGGTGGTAGCGGGGCCGGCGGCGGTAGGAGGGTGAGAGACAAGTAAGACCTCTCTAACTCCAGGTATTTTCATCCTATATTCCTCGACCTCCGGTAGCAGGATTACTTCGAGAGACCCTGAGAGAACTTCTCCCTTTCTTACCTTCCACGGAACCACTCGGCTTCTCCGCTCCGACGACGCGACGACGACGACGACGTCTTCCTTTTCTCCCTTCCCGAGTCCGTATTACCATTCTCAAAATTCTCGATAAACCGGGTCTTCCGCCCGTCACGTTTCCACCCCAAGCGCGGCTTCTATTTTCCGCGAGAGCCAACAGTATAATCGAGATTCTCGGCGATGCCATTAGGCACTTTTGTTCCTGCCATTATCAGAAACTCGTTCGCGCGATACCAGACAACAATCGTCTCGTGGATATGATTAAAGTCGATTTTATTTTCCGACACGTGAGCGTCGGTAACCGCGCGTACGATTTATGACGGATTTGCATGGAAAGAGAAGCGGAATAGAAAGGACGGAAGAGGATGTCGGGAATCTTTGAACAGCAATACTTACAACTCCGAATTCGGCGGAGTGGCGGCATTTTCTATGCAAAAGAGTTGAAAACGAAGGACCGCGGCATCCTCGTGGCGTGAGAGAGGGTGCCGAAGGGAGCAGAAGGGAAAATCAGGAGGTGTAGCGGTTGCAGCCGACGGCACGTTTTAATAATGCCCTCCTCTTCACCGGCGAAGAACAAGGAAGAAGTTTAACGAAGATTGTGCCAGATACTTTTAATTGCTATTCCTCCCTCCCTGATGCGGCCGATCCCGGAAAATGAAGGGAGGGTTCCGCGGTCCGCAGAGCCCACTCCACCCCGTTCCCCCTCGCGGCGGCCCCGCAGAAAACCTCCCGGTCCCTCCGTCGTCCCTCTCTCACTTTACAGTCTTTTTATCCCGTGGACCCTCGTGATTTTATCGTCCTTGTATCCTCTCGACTCCCGTCCGCCAAAGAGGTTTGTTATTCCACCAGCAGATAGACGACAAAGGAATTAATCGGGTCGTCTCTTCCTACTCTCGAGTCCCTCTCTCTCTTTGTCGTTCGAGTGCCGTCAATTAAATTGAAACGTTAAAAACCGAGGATAAATTGAAACGGTGCGAACGCTACTCTACTGCCCGACGATTTTTCCTCTCGCTCGTCGCCGGCTTCCGCCAAATTTATTTGTAGCCAAACAAGCCTTGTAAGATCTCTCGTAGTTTTCCCCGAACGTTGATCCACCTGTCTCGTGCCACTTCGGCTTGCAAATAAATTCGCGAGGGGGGAGGGCACAAAGTAAAGCGGCGCGTGGAGTTATATAATAGAGAAGAGAGCCGCCGCCCTTAATAGCGCGCGTATTGAAACGTAAACGGTGCCGCAAGTGTCGTCGGGAAGTAGCCGGGGTCCTCCGCGTTACGTATATTGGCCACGTGGGCCGGACGCGGAGGATGTTTTGTTACCAGCGTGCGATCCGGGCCACGTGCAGGAGATTAATGTGTTTTGATTTTTAGACTTCGCATTATAGCAGACCGGTAAGCCTTCTCCGGCATTGTGCGCACGCGGCACCGTTCCATAAAGCCACCGGGGTCCATTCTAACGGACGTCAGGAAGCGCGCGAATTCCCGGGATGCTCCCCCGAAAGGCAATCGAATCGATCTTTTTGACGTTTCCACCCCCCGCTGACTATTATTTATATTGTAGAGGAAAAAATACGGTTCTTTCACGGTCCGAGTCGGAACGACTAATTCCGAGGTTGACGAAGAAATTTTCTGACCGATCCAGGAGAACGACGATAAATGAGATTGCAACGGCCGGAGGCACGTACGTCGAAGATACGTGTAGGCGCTTATCTAATTCAATTTGGTAATATCGCGCCCATTGAGAGAATAAATGATTACCGGGAAGATATGAAGTTATCTGGTCCCGCGGGACGCGTAAATTGCCATTACCCGGGTGTTCCCAACGCGGACGCGGCGTGAGGGAAGTGGGAGAGCCCCGCGGGTTTTTAGGGTGCCTCCAGCTTCGAGGATCTTAATTATTAATCGTTCCCGTTAATCACGCCAATCGGCGGAGCATCGTCGATTATATCGCGTCGGACAAGTGAAATATCGCGGTGAAACCAACTTCACCGTCTTTTAATGAACACCAATTTATCTTGCGCAACGCCCACGTACACAGTTTTATTTTATACCTTTGTTCCGATGCCTGGGAAAAAGCGTCTGTGATGGCTCATCGACAGACCACGGATTTTATATAGGAAAATTCAATGTTCGTTAGATACGTGAAGTAGATTCGGTGTTGCAATCGTTGAGCGACGCTTTGAATTTTATGTAAAGATCCGCTATGTAATTATGCATCGAACATTTTTGTGAACCTATGTATGAAGCGATGTTCGAGTCAGTCGAAATGGCAACCGCGGACTCGATTCTGGACGGTTGAGCGAAACGAGGGTGAAAGTTGACAAGCGCGAGGATAGAACCAAGGGGTGCGGAAGTTCACTGGATTTCGAGGGGTGCCAATGGAAAATCGTGACGGTGAGAGGGGGGCGCAAACAATGCGTTGGAGATTTAACGTGACACTGACGATGCGAAACTAGTGCGTACCAATCTCTCCTCGTGACTTCGAAAAGATTCCTTTTTTATTCTCTCGTCGTCTAATTGAATGATATCCGAAAAGTACTCATTATCAAACCGCAATTTTTACGCATATTATAAGACAAAAGGTGTGAGTGCTTGGATCATCAAATTCTAAATGCATATTTGTATGCACATGCTAAAACGACAGAAGTTTTATCCAGTTGTTTCGCAGCAAAAGATTCCATTGGATTCTGACTAAAAAATCTGACGAGTCCTGCGACTCATCAATTTTTTGATATTTTCCATGCGACCGTCTGATTCACAAATCTTCGTAAGTAGGGGGTTTTGGCCAGGGGGGGTCGACGGCCCCCTCGCGTACCCGGCCTCCGCCCCGGCATCCCGATGGAGCGTGAAAAACAGAGGGGTCCATTGTAACCTCGTCCTGTGGCTAATGCGACTGTCGTCGGCGTAGAGAACCGGCTGCGGCAGGGTTTTCGTCGAACATTAGCCAACGGTCGTTTAGCGAAACGCGGGGGCACGGTGTCGGGTTCCGGCTCGTTGGAAACGGATTTTTTTCAGCTGCGTTTTCGCACGAAAGTCGAGGACCTTCTTCTTAGCTGTTGCGAAACGTGTCCTGCCGCAATTCTTTGCGCGCTAAAAATTTTCCCACACGATAGCCGGAGACAACGATCTGTATAATTGGGGAAGACAAGCTGCACTTTGTTTTATTTTTTCTTCCAATTGAATCCTTGGTTTATATCATTGGAATACGTCCGTATCAAAACTTAACGAGCCCCACTACGAACGTCGCGGATACCATCGGGAAGTGCAAATTTCTATCGCGCAAAATTAACCGTAATAAGCATGTCATCGTGGGCGTTATCATTTTTATCAGCACACAGACCGTGTGTGTGTGTCTGCGAGTCCGAGGCTATCTGGCTTTGCATCGGCGTATAAGTCTACCACGGCCGACGGAAGGATTGTCTGGTGTCCGATCTCCGTGGGAGTTGGCGCACTCTAGTTAAGCCCGGCATAGTCTTCCTGGCCCGACTATCTATACCAATTAATCCTACGGCAGCCCGCTACCGTTGACGTCTCTGTACGTTTGCCGGTTAATCCGATTGCATTTGTACCCTGCAAATTATATTCTCCGACCTCTGACACTTTTCGCGCGTACATGTCTTTTTGCAGCGTAATTTTTCGTCTAGAATTGTAATGAAAGATTTCCAATCGATGCGACGATTTCAAGAACAAATATTGTTTGTTAACTGTAACATCGAGCTTTGCATATTTTGTCTACCGTTACTTTACGATGAAAAATATTCTAGACAGTGTTTGGGATGAGAAATGGTGCGGTACAGGTGAAAAGAAAAATGGAACACCTGAGGGAGAGAGAGAGAGAGAGAGAGAGAGGAGGTAGACGGAGTGATTGCCAGGGAGCGATTAGCTTGCATATGCAAACGCGCGCGGTGGGTATAGAATTCCGGGTACGTCGGTACACGATATAAACACGTAAAGGGAATGTAATCAACGAGCCGATAAATCACGAGCCGGTTAATCGAGGAGCCGTGCACGCACGGTGTGCTGCTACTGCTACTGCTGCTGCTGCTGCTGCTGGGGTAAACTTAAAGTGCATCTCTTTAAGGAATCACTTTTCCTTTGTGTACCTACATTGGAAGATCGTGCGAAGAAGCTGTTACATACAAAGTAGAGTTGATTTACGATGTGTGCGGTTAAACAGAAATTACACGAATTCATCAGAAAATTTATAATTTCATAGGAATGCTGTTCTTGTTACGTGTACCGCGGGTATCGATAGAAGCAAAGATAAAGGGAAAGAGAAAGAGAAAGAGAGAGAGAGTACAGGGGACGTTGTTCTTTTAACACGGCTTTAGGGGGTCCTTTATGCTGACACAAATATCGCTTATGCCGACGTCGTGCCGCTGTTTTGGCGTAGCCCATCGAGCATTGTGCCTTCCAAGGCCGTGTGTACCAAACACCGAGCTGTGTGTACCCAGCAAACACGCTCGTCACGTGGCGGCCTGATCCCTTCCGCAGCCACGGACTCCCCCTCTAGGATTTGCGCAACGGGTCCGGCCTTCTATTCCCTTCGGAGCTGCTTATGGACCGATCTACGGACCGAAGAGACCGTCTTCCCATTACCAGAGGCCTTTCAGAGATCACGATGCTCGTCGTTACACGCCGGACCTCTCGCAGGGCACCGCGGGCGCCGGCAAACACACGTGCCCGCGTCAGCTTTGTTTGCCGCCCGATTTCAATGACCAACCCAATGATTCCGCGCTAACCTTTTTTCCTCTTGCCTCACCCTCGCGCCTCATGAATACCGCTTCCCCTTTCACGGTGTTTGACTTTCGTCCATGGATACATCGTACAATAATTACAGACACGGTTGCTCTGTTCTCTGGTCGCCAGGAATAACCGGTGAGACGGCAAAGAATTGACCCTTTCGCGATCGTATAAATCACGAGGTCCATCGTTTCCCCCCCACGTGTCGGACTAATTCGTGTCGAGCTTAATTATAGAGATGTCGAACACAATTGACCGGAAGAGTGTCCTTAACGCGGGGCTGAGCGTGGATGTTCCACAGCTCGTTTCCTTCCCTCTGGGCGTCTTCGAGAAGGGTGTCGGGCCTCGAAAACTTCGCTGGAAAGTGATAAATAACGTCGACGCGGGGCAAAATCGGGCGGAACGAAGGGCTTTCGAAAGGGCACACGCCATTACCTTCAAGACGACTCCGGGAAGCTCGTACGATGCTTCATCAACGAATATTCCGGTGATACAGTAAACGTTCTGCCACCAGAGGGTGGGATGATAAAGAGGGGCGGGTTGAAAGGAGTCTCTGCCCTGCCGAAAATGAAAATTGTATTGTCGGCCTCCCTTATGAGGGAAAAAGCCAGGCATTATGCTCGCGTTAGCTGCCAAGACAGCGGTCAGCGCTCTTTCACGACGGTCATCAATGCGCGTCATCAATAATCGCGCCCTGACAGCTATCCAGCCTAAACGCTGCCGGATATATCTTCGTGGATTTTGATCCTCCACGTCGAATCTATGATACAGTCGGAACGGGCACAATGAAGCCGTCGGCCGAGGGGAGAAACGTTCGGGCATACGCGACGTTCGTTAAATACGAGTTACGAGAAAGAATGCCGGGTGAAAAGTTTTTGACGATCATATTTCACGGGATAGATTCGAAGTCGGTAAAACTGTACTTCATCGGGGAACTCGAACGAAAGCATACGGCCGACAGGCGGACTTGGTTCTCGCTACTTTTAGATCTTTGCCCAGAAACTTTGCCAATTTATGCACCTTTTTTACGCGCGAGCTAGCTCGTGTCTTTTATCAATGTCCATAGAACATCTTTTATCCTTGTTACCTTTAAAACGCTATTTATACCGGGATATAACTAAAAATTGTTGAGTAAGAAAGACGTCGTGAGAGCATCTGACGCGTTCCACGCACGTGTCGAAAGATATTAAGTCGGGGGAGGATATGAGGTGTAAGGATACGGGGGCGGAAGCAAAGGATGCGTCGCGTACACGGCATCGATCTTCATCCATCAGCCGCACCTTCAGTTTTTCCTTTGCGGTTATTTCTTCGTACATCGCTGGCAGATGTATCGCGAACGAGCCGTGAAAATTTTCCAGCGAAACCGCGCGTACGTGAATTATTATCTACGAATATTCGTCGCGCTAAACGCGAATGAGAACTCTCTTAATTTCGATAAGCAAATGGTTCCTCCTCCTTCTCTTCCTCGACGAATACGCATTACTCGGCACGATTCATCATGTCTTTCGGTTCACGCGTGATCGAACCGTCGATTCGCGCTGGAATCACTTCGGCCCCTTCTGTTTCCGATTCCGAAGAGTAGAGGGATTTCGCCCTCGATCATAGGAACCGCAAATCACTGCCCCGACGGGCTGACCAATCGTGACGAATGAGCGACGATGATTTTGCTCGGAATCGGACGTACGTCCACGATGTAAATCGCTAATGGATCTCTCGTTTCCCCGTTTCCCAAATACGATTCCCCGAGTTTATTTCTCGAAACGTCTTCTGAATAGAATGCAGATACCCTGGTTTCTTCGGGCGGAGCGACCAAACAAGGCGCGATCGTTCGTTAGACGGGCGAAAGAACTCGATGAGTATTCGTCGCATTAAAAATCCGCGAATCCTGGAATTCGTACGGCAAGAAAACGGCCGCAGGAAAACTTGTATCCGACGGTCAAAAACAACCCTCTACGTTCTCCCGTACGAGACGTTCAAAGACACCGGTTTCGAGCACGCATCGACAACGCATACCGGCGGCGTCGTGATCTCATTAATTTCCGGGGGCAATAAAAACGGGCAGCGGGCGTGCGGGACGCGTGGGACAGATACGCCCACGGACCGGTAGACAAAGAAAGGCTGTGCGAAAGGAACGAGGAGAGAATCGATAGTAAACGCTTTTTGGTATCGGCCGCGTTGTTTGCCTTCGGTATTTCGGCGAGGGTCAGAGGCGTGCGAGAAGGGCGCGAGAGCATGACGATCGGCCGATGACGACGGCGAAGTCGTGGCATTGTGCCCCGCGCGGCACGTGCCGTCACAAGAGGAAACGAGCCTGGCCGTCGGTCGAGGCGTAGCCGGAGTCACCGAGAAACGGTGCACAATGCCTCCTGCTTCCTAGATATATGGACGGAATTAATTGATATCGCGTGCACCGGCAAGGGTTGCGTTGCGTAAGCACCGTGGAAAAAGCAATCTTTGTTCGTTGCTCGCGATCGGCTCGTCAGCCTCTTGCTTCACGCTCGGTTGAACCCGGATTCGCCGATTGATCGACACGTCCCGGGGTCCTGCCCGGGCCTCGTTAGTCTCGCGCGCGCAGGTGCATCTTAATGAATAATTAACGATCTTAAGGGTAAACATGCACTTCTACCATTTGGCTCGCGACTTTGAAGTGATAAAGATGCCAGCTTTCAGGTAGGGGCCGTCGGAAGTGAGGTTATTATAAAAATAATCAAAGTTTCCCGAAGCAGGACGGGGTAGTAGTAACATTCGCAACGAGGCCCGGGCTCGTTTACCTCAGGTCGCCGGCGCCCGCTCATTACGTTTGACGATTATGCGTTAATTTGCACGTAGCGATACTTCAAACGATTTTTATTCATCGCGCGTCCAGGATGAGCTTCGCTCTTCTAACCGGGAAGTCGTCTGTCGTGTTCCTCTGGTAGCCCACCTCGTCCTACTCTCCCGTAGACGAGATTCGTAGCGTCGAGATTCTTCGAGTTTTATATATTTTCAAGTTCTTCCTGCGCCGGGGATCGGGGGATCCTTGTCAAAGGACTCCGGGATATGATAATCCCGGTACCAAGCTGAATGCGTAATGAAGTTTCTACGGGCGACAAGGAGTGGACTTCTGATTAGCTTTGGCCTTTACGCGGCTCAAGCGTCGCTGCAAATTTTTCAGAAAACCTCGCAAATTGCCGCTGATACGACGCGCTGACACTTACATCGCGTCCGATCCTCGTATCAATGTATAAAATCATTATACGACGGACGCGTTAATTTCATCTCTCCTATTTTACGTGCAATTTCCGAGATCAGGTGGCGCGAAAAAGTTGGTCGGAATCGGTGAAATCGTGCCGATGATCTTCCCCATTCGAGCTCGAGGCGTAAAAACCCAACAGATTGGAAACCGCATTCGGTTAGATGTCCACCTTTTATCCGGCGGACAGAAGAGTGATCCTCTCGTTCCCTTTCGCGTTCACGCGTACCCTGTTCCGGGGTCCTATTAACTAATGCCGGCACCCCTGTTCGATGCAATGCCATACGCGCACCGGCTATCCAGCCGGGGTAGTATCCAGGCCTGGTAGGACATGCCTGCTACGACGGGACAGTTTAAGCCCTGATATATCGCTCGTCGACACTCCCAACTTCTGTCGCCCGTTTCTCTGTAGCGCTTTTTTTGTCACGGAGAGGCCACGGTTGACCATATGTCCACGCAAACCAAGATCCCCATCCGCTATCGCCACGCGCTACTCCTACCTTTTCCTAAATACGTTCAACTAGATGACAATTAAAAAGACTATCAATATTCCTGCAAAATGAAATTCATTGAAAAAAACCAGGAACATACTCGGACAAAATTAAATACTTTATAAAATTGTTATATCTCTTTTTTTATATGAATGAAAATTGGAGCTGGTCGC
>SHCU01001016.1:0-13268 GCA_004307685.1 Ceratina australensis | reverse complement strand
CAATTAAAAAGACTATCAATATTCCTGCAAAATGAAATTCATTGAAAAAAACCAGAACATACTCGGACAAAATTAAATACTTTATAAAATTGTTATATCTCTTTTTTATATGAATGAAAATTGGAGCTGGTCGCTGGTGACGCAAACGGAGTTAAAAATTCGCGTTAATCGAGCTTAGATAACTCGGACCCCAGTTAGCAGTAACAAATGATGCCACATGTTCGAATCTCGATTCGGTCTTGCTCTCGCACTCGGTTTTTCTCTTCGTTCGGCAGTAACCCGCGGGGCACGGGCAACATTCGGCCGGGCGTATTGAGGGATACGGGGTCCTGCGTTCGTGTAATTTGTACGGTTAAATGCTCGCGCAAAAACGAAGAGCGAAGAGGGAGAGAGAAGGGTAGACAATTTACACGAGGCTAACTGCCGCGCTGGGAGCATTTACCAGAAGCTCGGATCGAATCGATCCTACTTAGCTGTTAATGGAACCTTATGCCAGTGAAAATTGCTGCTGCTCGACTACGAGTGTCTCCGCGAGCAAGAGGACCTCGCTGGTTAAAACCGTAACTGATGTCGACGGATGATCAGCATTGAAACTGTTCCTGGCCTTTTGTCGACGGTTGTCCGAGTGCCACCGAGCTGCGGGCAAAGTGGCCGTCGTTTCAAAAGGTTTAACCGATTGCCAGCTCTTTATCAACCACTCTACGAACGTCGGAAAAAAAGGCAGCCTCCGAGGTTTCAACCTGCGCCGCTCATTGTGATTAATTCTGACATATGTCCGAGCGTCGCTGGCGTTCTAAAGGTCGCCGATTCTATTCACAGGGATTCTTACCGGAGGATTTTGAGGTATACAGAAAAGATGGACGGATATGCTTTTCTCCTATTATACGTAGAATCGACACGCGTATCGCTCTTTCGTGTTCGACATTCATCTTAATTTAACACGGTCATTCATCGCGCAATCTTCGAACGCCTGATCTCCGTAGAATATTTTTTATTTTTTACGAATCTATCCGTTGAGTCGAGATTACTTTTTATATCGGTTGTACCCGGCGTTGGCGTCTACTTATTCATCCGGATCGAGTTGGGTGGACTTCTACGAAAATCAATCGCTAGACGGAAGTCGGTAATTCTTTTTTGCGAGCCAGACGAGTACAATTTTATTTAATAACGCTCGTAAGAGTAATTCGAAGTCGTCTCTCAGGTAATACTTTCACTTGCCTCGTCGACGGCTGCTGCTTCGTCGGTCCCCGAGTTTGTCCTCATCTGTAACAAAAATAGAACGCTTTCACGCACGATTTTTAAGATCACAGATCACGATCTGGGCTGGATATTAATATCGCCGGTTGAACGTTTCACAGGTACTAAGCGAAATAAATAATTCTATTACGGTTTATCAGTTAATGAAAAGGCAGAGCGATAAAACCGCGATACCGTGTACGAATGAAAACGGAAACATGGAAGGGGAGTATCATCTAGGATAAAGAAACTCGACGTTCCTCCGTCTCTCTCCCCCTGTCATTAATACCAGGCGACTGTTACATATGGATGAGAGAGTCGGGTTAGGCCAGGGCAGCAGCGAGAGACGAAAGCGAAACGGGTCGTAGGGAAGCGAAGCTCATCGACTAAAAGCATCCACGAAAGACCGAAGTCGTTTCGTTTCAGGAGGTCCGCGACGAGAGTCCTCTCCAACGGAGAACCTTTCGATAAGGTAAAACGGGGTTCAGAGTTTACCTACGATTTCAATCGTCCGCAATCTCGATTCCACGGAGTCGCATAGCGTTAACACCAGATTCGTTTCGGGTTTTCCATGCCGGCGACGGCGAGGACACGGGTCGGCTTACGAGGTCGAGTTTATTTTCGTGTTTCCACGGACGCGCGTAACCTTCGGTTATCGTCTCACCGGGGGAATTTATCCTGCGAGTGGTCTCAGGGTCGTGACTCCTTCTATCCGGTCCGCGGAACGATAAATCTGAGCCGGTGGCCCCCCTCCTCGGTATATCTTCGATCAAGGGGAGTAAACGCAATATAGGTAATGTTCTGGCCAGGCTACTTAACAAATTGCTACAAATTGCGGCGATCGTTTAGCCCGTCCTGTCGGATCCGTTTGAATCTGTGGCTTTCCTATATCCCCGTCACCTCTCTTGCGGTTTAGCCCAAGGGTGTGACTCTCTCCCTGTCTCTCCTCGTTTCCGTTCCGAGTCGAACGATACGGTGGTGACCACATGGCGCTCCCATATGTCCTCGCCGTTCACCCTAATGTCCGTCTACAGACTCTATCCCGAGATAAAATCGTCGGGACCGATGTAAGAAGAAAGGATGAAAATCGACTCTCGCCGCGGCGAGCGATAACGATAGCCTGAGGATTTAATTCAATTCCTGGTAGCTAAGAGATAAAAAGAACGCTTGTTTATTCGACCCGCAAATCGATTAATCTCTTGAGAATTTTTTGGATCAGAAAAAAGTATAGGGATGCGTTGCGAGGAGGAGAGAAGAAATGACGGGTCGCGGACAAGTCATTAATCAATGGTTTCGAACGAGGTGCCCTGGCTCTAATGGCACTTTAAAGGCGATACCCCCGAGCCAATCAGTGATCGCGTGCCGCTCACGGATCGTCCGAGTTAATTTCACGGGTATTTAACGCGGTTTCGCTGAACAATGATTCAATCAAGCCGGATTTATTTGGCCGGGATTCTATTCGTTGTTGGCACGAGCCGATCATTAGAGCCTCTCGTCGGATACGCCTCCGAGCCTTTCGCCATTCCACCGTGTGACGATCCTCGTTAACCGATCCGTCACTTACAGATCGCCACGACATTTTTTCATCAATTTAAATAAATGAATTTTTATTTCGCCGGATTATAATTATTGATATTAAACCGTCGGAGATCGCCGGAATTTTCCGTACTTCATCGCTACAAGAGAGCGAGGCAATTTGCCAGAGAAAATGGCGAAGGAAATCGGTCTAGCGATTAGAAGCGACGACGCGTCAAGTTCGTCCGGCGTAAATATCGGTGGTAACACGAGGAGCGGTAAAAGGGGGGAGGGGGGGCAATTCGACGTCCGTGCGAAATGTTGTCAGGCAATTTTCTTGGCCAATGCCTCTGAATGCCGCAGATTTCCATCTAGGTCCGTGGCGCCCCGGTGTATACCGTTCCCGGGTAAATACACCCTTTTCCATCCCCTCGAGCGGACGAACGTCGTCGTCGTCGTCGCCCTTCTCCTCCTGCACCACCTCTATCTATCTATCGTCCACCTCAATCTCCACCCACCCCTCTCCGCGGTCGCATGAACCACAACTGTGATTATAATTCGCAGTCCCCGCTGACAGAACCAACCGGCGTCGTCAACCCCGTTTCTCCGTCGACGTTTCATCCCCATCTAACCGGGGATATAGTGGACGGGGATCGGACGGTGTGTAAAGGATTATGCACGCGGATTTAACTGATGAATCACATTGTCGTCTTGATTCGCGGTGGCGTTAATTTTCACCCGCCCCGGGGTGACGCTCGCTGCAGCGCGCACGGCTCCGCGGTAAAAGAGGAGAACCGGTCCTCGCGTCGTTAAGATGTCACCGCGGGATAAATTCGTGTCCTCTCGCGCGGTTAACCGCGTGGAATCGCGTGTTCGTTACAATCATTTCCCCGTAAACGAGTTTAGACGTAGGAGAGAAGAAGAAGAAGAAAAAAGAAATGCGCGGACGTAACGAGATGGAATTCGTCGTGGCGATAAATCAGGTGCGTACACGACAAATTACCGATGGCGATTAATCGGGCAACGCTTATTTGGCGAACTCGTCTCGGTTAATGCGCCGTAATGAGTGGCCTGTATTGCTGCAACTGAATTCATCGGCGGATAATTTATTACCGGTCGCTTCTTTAGGACACGAAAGGCTATCCCCCCCTCGGGCTGTATCTCGGCGAGCAAACAATTTCCGTCCGTTTGGAAAGGTTTCTAATCCCCGTCGACCGGTCGGGGCTAAAGCCAGAATTAACCGCTTCCCATTTCGGCCACGAGCGGTGATCGGGGCTTATTAATTTTGCCAATAATGCCACGGGGAGGGTGGGCCTCCTTCGCGCAGATGGCGTATCACGAGTCAATATACTTTTCCACTACGAAACCGCACGTGACGGCCGACGAGTTTTCGCTACGCTAATCATTCCTTTGACCTATGTCTCCCGCATATGTTCTCGCAACGGGTTAGCTGTTTCGTCGATAACATTCCCAAAATTCTATGAAACGTATTCGCAATGAGATTAGTTGAATTTTTGTTAGGTATACGTTATCTTATTTCGCGCGACACCCAGTTCTCCAGGCAGACATTGCGGTATCTATTTATACGAGTTAAAGTGTGCACTCGAAGCGAACAGGAGAAGATGACGACGACGACGACGACGACGACGACGACGAGACAGTGAAGGAGGAAGAAGAAGAAGATGAAAAGAAGATCGAGGGAGGAGGGAACCGATGGTTCTGCTACAGTCAGGACACGATCGTGGACCAACGAAGAGAGGAGAATAAAGAGTAAGCCGATCCGCGGGCAACAGAGAGAGAGATATCGTATGTTCGTATGTAGCGGGCGTAGAAAGGAGAAGACGAGACAAGAGCAGAGGGAGAGGGACGAAGGTGCGGCGAAGAGGAGGAACGAGAGGGCGACGGGGTCAGAGAGAAAGACGAGGAGAGAGAAAGGAGAGGACAACCCCCTCTTCTTCGCGGGTTGACTCGAACGGCGGCGATATCTCGACCAATCAAATCACGCCGCGGGCTCCGCCTTTTATCATTATTTTACTTGTTTTCCCTTTACTTCACCCTCATTGGATGACATTCTCTGGGCCATTTCGCGGTGAAAAAAGGCAGCCCGCGTCCAACCGTGGACTCCATGGCTCCCTGCGACATCCTTCGGGTGCCCTTCTGGTACCCACCTTGGTACACGGACCACCTCCGCCGGAGATTCCTTCGCTCCCAGGAGTCCTCCCTTCCCAATCCGTTTTCCGCAGATTTCCACGGATCTCGTTGCGTCACCGTTGATCCCATCTCGTATCGTTTACTACAGATGCCTGGTTCAATACTTTTTCCCACGTGTCTTAATTAAATCGCGAGATATAATTTCAGTACACGATGAAATCGTACGAAACGTTTCCGTCGTTATTTTTCTTTTTTTTTTCGTACAGAGATCGTCGGGGCTTCGCCCGGCGAATTTTTTTCACATCTTTTTCATTTGATTTTTATCGTGGGAACGAACGATCGGTGAAGCACAAGTGGGCTCGAGGTCGAAAAAGCGTGCTCGATTCATCGACTTCGTGATCCCGATGAAAAGCGTCCGGTCCGCGTTTCGTAGCCGCGGATAAATTCGTATCGATTCGTCTAGTCTAGCGCATCGAGGCTGTGATTGACGAGGTTCCTCTCGTCAAGGATTACTCGGTTCGTTGGTCGGAACTAACGGGCTGCGGGCCACGAGTACGTAGACAAATATATCTATACGTACGCCACTTCCTGAACTACTCGGATCTACAAAAATCGGGCCGCGTGTGCCGCAAAATTATCATCCTCGAGAGCAAATAAAATTCTTATTACTTACTTCTCGTAAATGAACAAACGTCTGTTTCTCTAGTAACATAGGAACCACGCGTGTTGCTATCATTTACCAAATTGATATCGCGTTCGTCATAGAGAGTCCAGTTACGAGCAAAACGACAATGTTCCGGTCGAACGGTGACGAGAGCAGCGCGGGGAACCCGTAATTCACGTGGAATAAATTCTCCGGGGTGGGCCCCTCTCGTGGGCCCGAAAGAGAAAAAAGACACTCGGTCGCACCTACGTTTGATCTGGCATTGCACCGCATTGTATGTATATCGGGGCCGGTGTAAACTGCTGTGCGAGAAAAGGTGAAGGAGGGTTCCTTTCGAGGGGAGAGAGAGTCACGTGGAGATACCTAAAAGAACAATGTTGTCGGCCGGCCGAGGAACTCGATGGGGATGAGCTACGGCAAGGGGAGCCGCGCCACCAGGTCCGGCTCCCTCTCTTCACCCGGAGATCGTACCACTGATGACAAACCAACGACACGATATTTTACCAGGCCCGACACGTACACGCCGTACGCCTTATCACGCGCGGCTATTCCGCCTCGTTTCGCTGCCATCGCGACACGTAATAACGGCTTATCGTTATTGTCCTATCATTAGCCCGAAGAATTTGTAATTTCGACCGTTGATCCAGATGAAACAGGACACATTGGTGAAGACGATGAATATTGGCATTCATGGGTGGTGATGGCGGTACGGAAGTTCGTGGGGCGGAGGCTTCTCATTTTTGCGGCGGATAAATTTAAAATTTGCCGGCGAGACTCACGGCCGATACCGGGGCAAAGCGGATAACGATTTGTTCGAAAAGCAATATAGCGGGCTATCGCCGGGAGTACGAGACGAAGGAAAGCGCGGAAGGACGAGGAGAGGGATGAGTTTGCGGGGGCGTTCGCGCGCGGGGCGCCCTTTTCCTCGAATTTGCATCAGGTATTAAAGCGCGGTGGCTGCGTTCACCAGCGGAGTTCCTGTTTGCCGACACCGAATGCCGGGGATCAAAGGACCTCTGGCAGGCCTCGCGCCTCTCTCCCTTTAGGGAACGCTGCGGACAGACAGAGACGGGAGGGAAACTCGGGGAATCGTTCGGGCCTTTGCCTCCAGCCAACTTCGGAGATAGCTACCACTATTCCTAGGCCTTTGTCGTTAAATCGTCGAACGTTCCGACATCTGATTTCGCCTGGTGGATCGCTTGTCGTGACACGTCGCAGGGAATCGTTGCCAATTCGATTGAAAGATCGCGTTAATTCGTTCGACGTGCAGCCTCGATCGAACGGCGGATCGCACGTGAATCATACTCGGAATGGTAACGATATTAATTGGATAGGCGTCGCGACATATCGTAGGAAATCCGTGGCGGTTCCCGTTCCTACGGGATCGCTGCGTTGTTCTCCGAGAATTCATATATCCAGACAGAGATATCTACGCGATGATCAGCGATCCGGCTGGAACGAGGAAGGAGCACACGGGTGCATCCTGGCTCGCGGTCGATTATCATAATTGCGAGTTAATTACGAGATTTATGAGTTCGAGCCTGAAACGGCGCGCGATCAGTTCGCCAATTTCACGCGTAATAAAGTCGTGGGAGGAATGCGGGGTTCCGCGCTACGCGATATCGAACCGAACGATATAATAGGTAGAAGATGGCTCGTCGCCGGTTGTTTCGTCCGACGAGAGAGACGAATGGCCGACGGCCATCCTTGGACGCAACGAGCTACGATATTCCAAGAATGTTAACGCGCGTAATCATATTCTTGCTCGCATCGTGTCCCGTAAAAACGTTAGCTGGCAGTGATGTATGCCGTCGGGGGCACGGATCGCATAAGTAAGGAGGGCCTTGGGCCCCATTCATCAGCTAACGGAGGGGAGAACGGACCCACGAACCGCGTCTCGCCCGTCGTCTCCCTCGACTCTTTTTGCTGCCGGGGGGACACTTTTCTAGGCCGACTGCCCGTCCGCGGATAACAGGATCTAACGAATCGTCCACCGCGGCAGCAGCTGATAAAAAGGAGAACGAGATACGCGAACGAGCGAGAGAGAGAGGTACGGTTTCCTGACAAATAGAATCTCGGGGTGACGCGTTCCGGCGGGTGCCAAACCGCATTTTAGGCGAGCTACCCATACCAGGGGTGAAGCGCGTGGCACCGGTAAGGATATCGTTCTGCTTGGAACACGGACCCGTTGGCAGCCGGACGAGGAGCCGGCGAGGGAGGGTCAGCGGATCGGGGAATGCAAAAAGGTCGTGGTCCGGGCCGGGTTGCCGCGTTTTACAAATTATTCAATTAGCCCCGCGAATTAAGGTATGCATATTCATCGCTCTCTGATACGCGTATGTGCTCCGCGGCTACCATCCACACCGCGCATAAACAATTCGGGCTCGCACACGCGCGTTAGACGCTCTAACGAACTCGCAGCTGCATCCGAAATGCATCCGTTTTGCAACGATGCGGAGACAGGGGGCCGGCCGGTTCTACCGTGTACGCGCAGCAGTTTTCCCGACTATGTACACCGCTGTCCGGTTTCGTTGATATTTTTTTTTTTCTAGGCCAGTCTACCCATACGCGAAACGATTCGATTTTCTGTTCGCCGGCCGCGGACGAAGATACCAGCGGTTCCTCGAACCGCGACGACGCTGCTGGTTTTCATCCGGTCCCGGGAAACCGTTCGGAGGATCGCCGGATATCGAGTGTGTCTCGTTTATCCGCGTTGGCAAGGTGAAATCCGTGTACGCGGCGTGCCGTGTAAAATGGTAAAAAGCGGAATTAATTGGCGAGCGGATTAAACCGGCCGGCGCGGGGAGGGCGGAGAGCAGCCCGCGAGAAACGCGAGGGATTATTATTTCTTCCGGTAGATAAAGCTGGGTGGAGCAGTGAAATAAAACATCGCGCCGGGCGTAGTAGGTGAAATAGGCGCGCGGGGGTTGGTTGGTTTTAGAGAGTTACGGGTCGGCTACCGGGCCGGGGTTGCGTTTAAAACAACGTTGAGAAATGCACATTTTAATCGTATCGCTAATAGCCCGACGTTTATAAGCCTCGCCGTGTCTCATGAATACGCATGTTCCTGCCGGTGACAACGGTACGAAATTAATGCGCGCACGCGGCAGGATATACGCGGCCCGCCACGGATTTCTATCAAGAGACTCTCGGTAATGCCGATTTTTCTTCCCCTGACCTCTACTACATGTCCGCCCAAATTTCATTTCCCTAAATCACCGCAGGTTGAATTCAAGAAAAGCAGCGAAAGTTTTAATGACAAGCGGATTCAGTATCAAAATTTTTTAATGCATTAAAAGTCTGCAGTCTAATAATGTACGAAATTGATATAATAAATAAATTCTAATCTGATAACATTTTCTCGGTGACAATGCTGTTGGCCAGAGTTAATCGGAATATCGGAGTCCTCGTTCCTTATTCGCGATGTTATTTGTTCAACGCAAATTAGCGGGTCGGAAACAAATCGGAGCGACGGGAACGCGCACTGTGTTTTCGTATGTGCATTGTATTCATAATTATGCGAATAATTGCAGTAATGGCGCGGTGCGTGTAATTGATACTCGCGTAAAACGTTTGAGCGACGGCACGCTCTTCTCGTATTTCCATATTCTTTCGTTTTGTCCTCGCGTGCTAACCATCAGGTTAATTAATCCGTCTCTCAATTAACGCATCCGAACGACAGAAGGATCCGCGAGTCTAACCTTGTCCCCCCCTGCGATTTTACGCATGTAAATGTATTCCCGATCGGTCGGTCAGATAGTCTAATATTAATAATAAACCCGAGATTATCGCGCGGCCACTTCGAATCTGTTCGCCGTGTACCGATCGCCGATATCACCAATTACATTGGGATTGAGTCATAACGCGAGAAATTCTGGTTATGTTAAACGGGAGTTTCTTCGCCGTTTTCGTCGACACATCACACGGCCCGATATAAGATAGCACAAAAGTATTCAGCCTGCCTTTAATTGGATACTTGTCTCCCTTTTCTTTCTCGCCGGTGCACCGCGAACAAACCTAGCCGCGCGGTATTACATAAAGTATCCCGCCCCCTGTTACCGTTTCTTTTTTCCTTCCCATAAACCATAGGCGCATAACTCGCGTTTACGTCTTAACTCGATTCACACGAGATCGCGATCAGGAAACGTGCGCACAAAATCGAACACGCGCCGGCCGAGAATGAATCGCGGGGCACGGTAATTCCCGCGGACGCGACGGTTACCGTATTTCTTGGTTCGCTTTAATATGTCGGGGCCACCGGCCCGAGGCGTGAGTCGACGACGTTACGCAAAACGGCAAATATCGGAAGGGCTTACGGCCGCATTATGCCGGGCTTTATTGCGTTCACCCGCGAAAGAAGATAATAGCAGGCTCGGCAGATGTCCACGATGTTCGTCCACGATCGCGTATACGTGTACAGATGATATAAGGAGCCTGGTAGAAAAATTCACCGTCGATGGCTAACGAAAGGAGCCAGCTGGAGTACGAAAATTTCTCGCGATAAATCGTTGGCTCGCATCAAGGGGACAAGACTATCTTTGCAGACGGTCGTTAAGAACTAGCCTACCGTGAAATGTATCCAGTCCACGAAAACGATACGTCTTCTCGAGATTCCCACGCGATCCGATTCATTCGTGTTCGCGCGAAACGTCGTCCGCGCCTTTTAAGGAATCGTCGTTTCCGTCGATGGGGGAAAAAGAGTCCGGTACATTTTGAGATTCAGCCAATTTTCTGACGTACAGGGAGAAGAAAAAAAAACCGAATGATCGCCGGAGAGTTGCGAAACGTGTGTCCATCAAAGGCGATTTTCTTCGCGGCGACGTACGAGAGATACGTGCGCGTTTATTGCTTCGGAGAAGAACTGCGCGATTAGAGCGATTAGGGAAGAGAACTGCGTGCGTGTGGAACGGAACGGTTCCATATATCTAGCCAAGCTTTGCGCAACGTTCCAACGCGCTTGGTCTCGGTCTCAATTAACGCAATTACCCGCTCCTACGTCTAATTACCTATCAAACGGAATTACTATAGAGCGCGCGCGCCAGCCAGCCAGCCAGCTCTCGTCTCTAATGAATGTTATTAATTGCTTTATGATTTTTCGATAAAACTCGCCGCGTAATCAAGTTATTATCCCACGCGTCTTCGTTATTACTGCCCGATCGGAACCAGATACCTCGGCTGGTCTCGTTTCCCTTCGACCCGCGAGAAAATAATTGCCCGTCCTCCCCCGTGGTCCCGGTTACATGTCATAGAGGAATCGAGATGTACACGTAAATTCCTTACGAAATCCTCTGATTTATGATACAATTTATATGCTCAACGTAGCGAACGAAGAAAGCCAGACTTGACATTCGCGGGAAGTTTGCCCGGCTTCATTTGAATATCACGCGGCCGAGTTTTATATAGTAGTAGTCAGATCTATTAGAGACCGTATCGCGCGCCATTGTTCTATCTGTTTGTTTCGATGTTTCGATATCGCGGCTCGTAAATTAAAAAAAAAAACAAAGTCCGATTTTTTAATCGCATCCGTAAAAATGTACACGTTATTTCTTGGATTCTAACGGAAAGGGGAAAAATAGCGTGGCGGGAGCGAGTAAAAAGCGTGCGACGGGTACGTCCGTTATCAAAAGATCAAAGAGAGCATCGAGGGGATAAAAAGTCGTTAACGACGCGCCCTTACGTCGAGCCGCAGAAAAAGAGATAGGGTATTACGATGCTACGACGATAGCCACGGTGAATATAGTCATACACCGTGGCGAGGAGGAGCAGGTGAGATGAACGACGTCGGGGTTGACGTTGACCAAACAACAGACGGTGTTGCCGTCACGGATGCCTCCTCTCGCCGGTCGGGTTCCCCTAATTTCTTATCTGCCAGGCCAATTTGATAGATCAACGATAGAACCGAGGCGTTCTATAGAGCCGGAGGCAACCGAATCGGCGACAGGTGCATCCTCGGTCGCACCTGACCGTCCAACGTTTCCGAATCGAGCCACCCTTAAAGTCTTCATCCTACCATTAAATTACCGAGAAATCGTTTCGCACGGATTAAAACGCGCGATCAGATTTTTCTATTCCGAAGCAGTCGTGAAATGATTATTTTTCCCTCGGAGGAGGACTGTACGCGGTGTTCGTCCGGGAAGGAAACTAAAACCGGCTTTCGACGAGTCCTCGCGAGGAGGAAGAAAACTTAGAAAAGTCGTGTCCCGAGTAAACCCGGAATCGCGGGATTATCCGAGATGATCGCCTAATAGCTTTAGCAAAGAATCGACTGGGGCGACTACTTAAAATTAGCATAAGCCCCGACTCTCCGACTAACGAGCGGAAGAGACGAGACCCCAAAAGTGCTCGCGACCAGACGCTAAAAAGAAAAGAAAAAGAAACGGGTCTATTATACGTAAACTCTTTCTATCCCAAAAATATTGTTCGATGCGTTTCAAGCTTGTTGCCCCGTTGCTCGGTTGACCGGGATCCGGCGACGGTTTTAATATTTTAATCGACCGCGTGACAGGCATGCGTCTGGCCCGATTACAGGTAATCAACGAGGGGAAACGATTATTTCCCTATTTAGTGGGCCGCATTTCCATGGGGCTGGAAACGCACGGTTTATCGCGGGTGCACGCGCTTGTCACGCGACACCGAATTGCGTCTTACGTTCTCACTGTTCGCGTGAACACGCTCTCCTCGCGCGCACCGTCGATTCTTCCGGGTATCGTTACAGTGTTACCGAAGCGTCCAGATTTCTTCTAATTTAGCTTTAAGCCGCGTACCGCCGCCACGCATTGTCAGTTTTAATTGGCTGCCCCGAGTGATTTACGAATTGAGAAAAGAAAGCAAGCCTCAGGAGAGAAAAGGCAACTAAGCCCGTGTACCGTATATAAATACGATTTTCATGGAAATTATTAATTATCCACGGGGCGAGAATCCGGCGAATAGCAACGACAATGGAGGGTATCAGATGCGAGTTTAACGAAGCCCGTCGTTCGATAAAAATCTGACTGGAGATTCGAATCGCGGAGAAGAAGAAACGCGAGCGTTCCGCCGTTCTTCTACGCGCGTTCTCTCTCCCTCGCTTTACCTTCTAACCTCCCGTGCTTGTTTACTCGCGGAGGAACTTTTTTTTCCACGCAGCCCCGAAAGTCGTAAAATGTCCAGCACCCACGTAGCAGCTTGTGTCACGTAGACGCACGGTGGCCCGCTCTGTACTCGCTCTCTCTCTCCGCTGTATATTATCGCGTACGCGTACAGTCCGTTTCACCATTCACTCGCCTTGATTTTTTTTTATCACATTCGTACGAAACATCGTTGAATATTGTAATTCCTGAAAAGGGGAAGTGAATTTATCATATCGGTATCTCTGATCGTTCTACAAATTGGCTTTTTTCCCACATTCATGTGCTCCGGTAAACGACAGGTTGGTGACGAGGGCGACACGATTGTGCGAGCGCAGCGTGCGAACATTAACATTAACGAGGATCGCCTAAAGAATTATTAAGCATAACATAATCACTGTGTCGCGGGGGTATAAAATACTTGACTTCCACCCGGGCAAAAATTGTCGGTTGGGCATGCCTAGCGTCCGTAAATTAACCGATTCGCGGTTTCCGATGCCGAACGTAATTAAAGAGTTAACGAGTAAACTATGAACGAACAGACGTGAACTAATCGCCGAGCAATTATTACCTGGAAAAAGGAAAAGCAGTGACCG